>PVKV010020994.1:0-38562 GCA_004027835.1 Alouatta palliata
GACACAGGGAGGGGAGCATCTCACACTGGGGTCATTTGGGGAGAAAAGGGGAGGGACAGTGGGGGGTGGGGAGTTGGGGAGGGATAGCATGGGGAGAAATACCCAAGATATAGGTGATGGGGAGGAAGGCAGCAAGTCACACTGCCATGTGTGTACCTATGTAACAATCTTGCATGTTCTTCACATGTACCCCCAAACCTAAAATGCAATAAAAAGTATATATAAAAAAAATAAAAAAAAAATCTATGTAAGCCAGGCTAAGCTTATCATTGTAATGAACAATACCAATAATCCAATGAATTTCAAAGTAGAGGTTTACCTCATGTTTAATGTCTGAGGCTCTAGGGAATGGCAGGACCACAAGATGAAAGGAGCCTTGGAGTCCCCTGCCTGGTGCCCTGCATGTAGCCTGCAGACAGAGGAAGGGAATGGGACCATGCATGAGAAGTTATGCTGGGCCAGGCCAAAGATGACACCTGATCTTAGCCAAAAGGCTGAGAAGCGATTAAGCCAAAGACTGATGCACACAACTTCCACTCACATTCTATTGGCCAGAACTCAATCACATCACCACACCTAATTGCAGGGCAGAGTGGGAAATGGTCTCCAGCTGTGAGGCCAGGTAGACAAGGAGAAAGCAGATATGGGTAAGCACTAACAGCTTCTACCCCAGAAAACCAAGTGACTCAAGATTCAAGCCCAGCAAAGAGAACTTTAGAAGCAGAGTGGTGAGATGCTATTCTCTTCCATTATCTTGCAAGCTTCCTGTTTTCCATTCTTGACTCTAAATTACTGTGACCCATTAGCAACTGCAGCTTCTCCTGCTAACCTATGCCAATATTACCTGCAGAGTTAGATTCAAATCTCTAAGGTATATCATTTATCTTTTAAGAAAAAAAAAATTAGTCAAAATGTATTTCTTGCCCTAGAGGTATATTAGAAAATGTCATTTCCATTACATGAAACTGCTTCCCTTCAGGAAGAATTTACTGCCAGATAAGCTTTAACAATAAATTCTCTGAACACATTTAAGATTTTTAAATTACTTGTAAATATTGTATTTGCAAAAGCTATTTACAATAAATTAGGATCATAGATTTGATAAAGCAGAGTTAACCTATGGTACATTGAGTGCAAACACAAGTTATATTTCATTCATTTATTCATTCAACAAATATGTACTAAACACCTGTTAAGTTTTGTTGCATACCAAACCCAACACCCAAAGGCCAAACATCAATAAATACAATACAGTTTTGTATGATGAAAAGATTGAATAAGATTTCATAAGACAACCTTGGATCAAAAATCTGGGCCTATTTTCCTTCCTGACAGAATTCCCAGAACTCAGAAAATCAGAAAGTACATGTTTAAGTTACATTTAGTTCTGTCTATCAAATGTGGACAGATGACAGTTCTCTATAATCAGAGCGCCTCAGAGTAACGTAACTAGCTCACAGAAACTTACCCATTCTCTGAATTCCCTTCAATTTACAATTGTCCATCAGAGTTGACAACTAGTTCTTACTTCCCTAAGACCCTCAAGAGGGAAATTTATAGCAATAAATGCCCACATGAGAAGTGAGGAAAGGTCTAAAATTGATACCCTAACATCAAAATTGAAAGAGCTAGAGGAGCCAGATCAAAAAAATCTCAAAAGCTAGCAGAAGACAAGAAATAACTAAGATCAGAGCAGAAGTGGAGATAAAGACACAAAAAAAACCCTTCAAAAAATCAATAAATCCAGGAATTGGTTTTTTGAAAAGATCAACAAAATAGACAGACCACTAGCCAGATTAATAAAAAAGAGAAGAGTCAAATAGATGCAATAAAAAATGATAAAGGGGATATCACTACCAATCCCACAGAAATACAAACTACCATCAGAGATTACTACAAACAACTCTATGCACACAAACCAGCAAACCTGGAAGAAATGGATAAATTCCTAGACACTTGCACCCTCCCAAGACTAAACCAGGAAGAAGTTGAATCCCTGAATAGGCCAATAACAGGGACTGAAGTTGAGGCAGCAATTAATAGCCTATCAACCAAAAAAAGTCCAGGTCCAGATGGGTTCACAGCTGAATTTTACCAGACGTACAAAGAGGAGCGAGTGCCACTCCTTCTGAAACTATTCCAAACAATACAAAAAGAGGGAATCCTTCCCAACTCATTTTATGAGACCAACATCATCCTGATACCAAAACCTGGCAGAGACTCAACAAAAAAAGAAAACTTCAGGCCAATATCCATGATGCACATAGATGCAAAAAATCTTCAATAAAATACTGGCAAACGAATTGCAACAGCACATCAAAAAGCTTATCCATCATGATCAAGGCTTCATATCGGGGATGCAAGTCTGGTTCAACATAAGCAAGTCTACAAACGTAATCCATCACATAAAGAGAACCAAAGACAAAAACCACATGATTATCTCGATAGATGAAGAGAAGGCCTTCGACAAATTTTAACCCCCTTTATGCTAAACACTCTCAATAAACTAGATATCGATGGAACATATCACAAAATAATAAAAGCTATTACAACAAACCCATTGCCAATATCATACTAAACGGGCAAAAACTGGAAGCATTCCTTTGAAATCTGGCACTGGACAAGGATGCCCTCTCTTACCACTGTTATTCAGTATGGTATTGGAAGTTTAGCCAGAGCAACCAGGCAAGAAAAAAATATAAAGGGCATTTAATTAGGAAAGGAGGAAGTCAAATTGTCTCTAATTGCCGACAACATGATTGTATATTTAGAAGACCCCATTGTCTCAGCCCAAAATCTCCTTAAGCTAATAAGCAACTTCAGCAAAGTCTCAGGATACAAAATCAGTGTGCAGAAATCACAAGCATCCCTATACACCAATAACAGACAAACAGAGAGCCAAATCAAGAGCGAACACCCATTCACAATTGCTACAAGGAGAATAAAAATACCTAGGAATACCACTAACAAAGGACGTAAAGGACTTCTTCAAGAAGAACTACAAACCACTGCTCAAGGAAATAAGAGAGGACACAAACAGATGGAAAAACATTCCATGTTCATGGTTAGGAAGACCCAATATCGTGAAAATGGCCATACTGCCCAAAGTAATTTATAGATTCAACGCTATCCCCATCAAACTACCAATGACTTTCACAGAACTGGAAAAAAAACACTTTAAACTTCATATGGAACCAAAAAGAGCCCACATAGCCAAGAAAATCCTAAGCAAAAAGAACAAAGCTGGAGACATCATGCTGCTGGACTTCAAACTATACTAAGAGGCTACAGTAATCAAAACAGCATGGTACTGGTACCAAAACAGAGATATAGACCAGTGGAAAAGAACAGAGGCCTCAGGAGCAACACCACACATCTACAACCATGTAATATTTGACAAACCTGACAAAAACAAGCAATGGGGAAAGGAGTCCCTGTTTAATAAATGGTGTTGGGAAAACTGGCTAGCCATGTGCAGAAAGCAGAAACTGGACCCCTTCCTGACACCTTACACTAAAATTAACTCCAGATGGATTAAGGACTTAAACATAAGACCTAACACCATAAAAACCCTAGAAGAAAACTGAGGCAAAACCATTCAGGACATAGGCATAGGCAAGGACTTTATGATTAAAACACCAAAAGTAATGGCAACAAAAGCCAAAATAGATAAATGGGATCTAATTAAACTCCAGAGCTTCTGTACAACAAAAGAAACAATCATTAGAGTGAACCAGCAACCAATAGAATTGGAAAAAATTTTTGCAATCTACCCATCTGATAAAGGGCTAATATCCAGAATCTACAAAGAACTAAAACAGATTTACAAGAAAATAACAAACAAACCCACCCAAAAGCGGGCAAAGGATATGAACAGACACTTTTCAAAAGAAGACATATATGAAGCCAACAAACATGAGAAAATGCTCATCATCACTGGTCATTAGAGAAATGCAGATCAAAACCACATTGAGATATCATCTCATGCCAGTTAGAATGGCGATCATTAAAAAATCTGGAGACAACAGATGCTGGAGAAATAGAAACACTTTTACACTGTTGATGGGAGTGTAAATTAGTTCAACCAGTGTGGCGATTCCTCAAGGACCTAGAAATAGAAATTCCATTTGACCCAGCAATACCATTACTGGGTATATATCCAAAGGACTATAAATCATTCTATTATAAAGACACATGCACACATATGTTCATCATGGCACTGTTTACAATAGCAAAGACCTGGAACTAACCCAAATGCCCATCAATGATAGACTGGACAAAGAAAATGTGGCACATATACACCATGGAATACTATGCAGCTATAAAAAACGATGAGTTTGTGTCCTTTTGTAGGGACATAGATGAACCTGGAAACTATCATTCTCAGCAAACTGACACAAGAACAGAAAATCAAACACCACATGTTCTCACTCATAGGTGGGGGTTGAACAACGAGAACACATGGACACAGGGAAGGGAGCATCTCACACTGGGGTCTGTAGCGGGGGAACAGGGGAGGGACAGTGGGAGGGAAGGTGGGGAGGGATAACGTGGGGAGAAATGTCAGGTATAGGTGATGGGGGGATGGAGGCAGCCAACCACCTTGACATGAATGTACCTGTGCAACAATCTTGCATGATCTGCATATGTACCCTAGAATCTAAAGAATAATTTAAAAAAAAAGATCCTCAAGACTAGTAATCAAGATTCAAATGCATCAAGATCACTCACAACTCAGTTCTTAAATTCACTCCGAAAATTTCCGTTCTTTTCTATGTAAACCTAAGCTCCTGAGGAGTATATCATTCCAGTGGTTTATAAATGTAAGAGTAGCCGAGAGAAAGGAGAATAGACCCAAAGTCAGGCAAGAAAGTTTTATCAACCTGCCAGGCTGTTCTACAACAGTCAGAGGAGGCAGCCCTGAGCTTATAAAACGAAGGGATTATATAGGGTGAGAAGGGCTTAATGGGGGAGTTTAGGACTGAGGTAATCTACCTGCTGGTAACAGGCACAGAAATAGTTTGTTAACTTGTAGCAGACCTGCAATACATTATTATCCTGTGATTTTTGTGGCGGCAGTCTTTATTTTTAAAAAAAGAGAGAAACCAGGAGTTTTTTTATAGATATGTGTCAAACAGGAATTTACAAGTATGGATAACCAACTTATGTTTTCCGTGTCCTCTCTTGAGCTGCCCAAATGGCTGTATCAGGCTTTGCTTAATTGCCACACGTCTGGCAGCCTTGGTGTGGCATGTAGGTAGGGGTTCAGGAGTGCAGCTGCAGAGCAATCAGAGAGCAAAGGGGTCAGCCTGCACCGAGGGGACAGCACAGCTTCTGAGACAGCACAACTCCTCCGTAACAACAAACATTGCCAATCATCAGAATCACCTGCAAATTTATACTCATAAATTTTATAATTTTCTAGTCCATATTCCAGATCTTTTAAACCAGAATCTTGAAGACTGAGGTCTGGCAATCCATGATCTTGAAAATCTCCCCTAGTTAATTCTTACCATGTGCCCAGGCTTTAAGAAACATTGCATCTTTTAAACTTTCCCACTTTCGTTTAAATCTACTTTAGATCTACTTTGGGATACCCAGGGCCTCACATCCTCTTAGACAATCACCCAGCTCTCAGAAGTAGATTTTTAGCTAAGCTCTGTCCTCTGCAGCTTGACTCTAAGTCTCTCAGATACATTTTTTTCTTTACAAAACTTTTACCTTGGAGCAGTTCTCTAGTGATTCCAAACCAGAGGCAAGCAGTGCTCTCATTATCATAATCACTTCGTCAGTCTACATTTTAATGGAGACATATTCTCAAACCCTTTTCAAAACCCAAATCAGAGAGGGATTTTAAAACAAACAAGTAAGCACTACTTTAAAACCCATTTTCAGTCATTCTCACATCCTTAGTACAAATCCATTAAAACTTTAGAAGTCATTAAGGGGCAGCCCTGAAGGTTTTTGATTGTCAGGAAGTATTATTGAGATGGATCTGTTGAAGAGATGCTTTATACCATTTCACATGCCTGTCAAAGTTTTATTAGATTTCTAAACTGAGGATAAATACTTTATTTTTAACCATAACAATCTGAGGCTCTGAGAAGGAAAATGAGAAAGTCAAATTATCCTAAACCTTAGTATGGAAGATGGAATTGCACACTTTCAAGTAGAACTGGCTGTAATTCAAATGAAGAACGACCTCTGCAAATAACAAATAACAACCACAACTGAAATTGAGACAATAATATGTGGAAAGGGCCAACCTTCCAAACTGCTTGCTTGATTTAATTTCCGTATTTAGTACAGCTTCATCTCATTTCCTCTGGCCAAAAAATCATAATTAAAAAAATTCCCTTATTAATTCCTTTAGTATGATTACAAACCTCAACAGGCAGGCTACCTGAGAAACAGTTCATAGACTCTCAGAGCTGCAGAAAGCCACAGGGTTTATCTATTCCAAACATCTCTTCAATACAAAAATCCTTTCTCTGGTGTCATTGACAAAGAGAAGCCCAACCAGATTCTGCTTCAAAGCCTTAAAGGAAATAACAAGGACTGACATTTGCAGGTCACTTTGTAGATAACAAAGCACCTTTAATCATATTGTTTCCCTTAAATTATATTGTAGATGATGTCATGGAGATACTGAGAGATTAAATGATTTGCTGTGATGACACAACTAACAAATGGCTGAATTAAGTCTTCGGACTAAAAAGTCGTATCTCTTTTCCCTCTTTCCTCCCTGGTGAGAGTCAATGGAGGCTTTGTTCTCTGCAAGGCATTCCACTACAGCTGACCCTTGAACATCATGGGTTTTAACTGCAGGGTCCGCATATATTCTGATTTTTTTTTCAATAAAAGTTACACCAGGCGTGCGTGCCTCTCCTGCATCCCCTTCCACCTCCACCACCTCTGCCTCTGCCACCCAAGACAGCAAAACCTCTTCCTCCTCCTCCTCCTCAGCCTACTCAATATGAAGACCATGAAGATGAAGATCTTTACAATAATTCACTTCCACTTAATAAATGCTAAATATATTTTCTTTCCCTTATGATTTTTAGTAATATTTTTTCTCTAGCTTACTTTATTGTAAGAATACAGGGCATAATACATATAGAAAATATGACTCTGTATTTTATCGATTCTGTCGACAGTAGGATAATAGTGTCAGGCCTCCAAGTCTAAGCCTGGCCATTAGAGCCTTGGTGACCCACACCGTATACCTCTGGACGGTCCCCAGGAGCCAGAAAGTCTGAAGTAACCACAAGTAAACAGGTTACCCCTTGAAGTGAAAAACTTGTTCCTGCCTCAACTCATTGCTCTCCCCCTACAACCTGCAACCTGCAATCGTTCCTGCTCAGCCTTTCGGGATTTCTCCCTGGACACTGGGTTTCTCAAGACCTCCACCCCTGTAACTATGTAATTTACTACACCCTCCCCTCTGTTTGCAATCGATAACCCCCACCCTTATAAGCGCGCCTGTGACCCCTACCCTTGTGACCATGCATCCCGTGATGCCCTTCCCCTCCCTAAAATAGATTACCACCTTTAACCGACCTCTTGCCCCAACCTATAAAACCAACTCCTATCCCACTGCCCTCTGCTGACTCTCTTTTCAGACTCAGCCCACCCACACCTAGGGGGAATAAACGGCCGTGTTGCTTACACAAAGCCTGCCTGATGGTCTCTTTATGCGAGCAACACACCTGACAATTAGTAGTTAATTTTTTAGGGAGAAAAAAGTTATACACAGATTTTGAGTGTGCAGGGGGGTCAGCACCCCTAAGCCTCATGTTATTCAAGGATCAACTGTACTTTGTTGAACAGCTATAATGATTTAAAATTTCCTAAAGAGGCAAAATCTGTAACTTCTAAGAATTTTAACAGAATCTTGAATAGTGCTTAGTTTATGACAGTCACTATTTAAAGCAACTTCCATATATTAACCCATTTAATTCTCTTAACAATACTATGAAATGGGTCCTATTATTATCCCCATTTTACACATAAGAAAACCAAACTGCAAGTGCGTTGCAAAGCTGGAATCTAAACCAAATTAATCCATCCCCAAGTCCAAAGACCACCCTGCCTCTTACTCTACTATGGGAACTGCATTCTAAGCTTTGACTCAACACAAAATAATATTGCTTCTTTGGTCACATAGTAACCATGAAAATATTTGAAGATAACTTTCGAGATCCCTCTCTAAGTTTTGTATCAGCAGCGTTCCATCAGAGAAAATAAACCACTAGAAATGATACATAGATCTATTACCAGGATTTTACTTTCACAACTGTGAGTGTTAAACAGTCTCTAATTCTCTTGTACTTGTGTCTGACGCCAAAAGTCATAAACTCAAGGCTTGAGATTTGACAAAAAAAAAAATTTTACTGTTTTATTAAGAGCATTCTTAAGTAAAACTGGCTTTCTTGAAAAAAAAAAACTACAAGAGCATGGGAATGAAAAATACAGTGATCACAAGTACAGTTTGGAGCCACTGCTTTTTTTTAAGCAGGTAGATATTTACCCGCCACTGCTGTTGAGCTATCAGTGCAAATAACAACACAGTGAAAAGGAAAATAACATCTTAGTATTATTATAAAAATCATTTTGAACTTACAGAGCCTCTGAAAAGGATTTAGGGACTCTCAGGGATTTGTAGGCCACACTTTAAGGACCAGTGATCTCTAGGATATCTAAGAAGTTCTAGCATGTCAACTTAATTTAGATTAGGCCACGTTTGGATCCAGGTCTATATCAACCAACCAAGCACCACACACTCATATATACACACAAACACACACGTGCACACATAATCTCTTAGAACGAGAATCCTCATTGCCTACACGCAATTCAACTGGGCCAGCACGCAGAATTCCAACACTAAAACAAGGAACTTCAAGCATGGCACTGTTGTAAGTAGTCTGTCTTCCCTCATTGTAGATATAAATATGTGTTTAAGTGAAAAGGTAACACTCTTTGTGAAGGAAAAGTTACTATAAGATTAGTATTCTCTACCCTCATCAGAAGGCAGACCATTCCACAGGTCCCTTGAGAAAGTTTTTCCTAATATCTCACTACATTCTTGTTGGCTTCTGTCCATCATTCCAATTATCAAGACTATTTTTAATTTTGAGTCTGCTATTCATACTTTGTGCCAGGAGGACTCTTGGAAATCTAGAGCTGCAAACTGGGGGCAGTTCTTGTCTATTTCCCATGTGACACTCCCTTCTTTATATGAGGAGAAATGGGTTCAATTGTTACTTGTGTTTTTAGAGCATGTACCACAAGACCTTGACCATTTCATCCCTAAGACTGATTTAACACATCAGTAATAAAATTGAAGCAAAAAAAAGTCAAACAAAATATATTTCTTTTCTTTCAGATAAATTATGCATAGTTGCTACCTGGAATATTTCTATTAGTGATTACAGGAAGCCCATCTTTCAATGTCCCTAATAAAAGCAGAAATTAGGTCTCATCGCCATCAGCCACTTATAAAAGAGAAGCTCCAGCCATCTCACTTGTTGGAGGCAGTGACCACCCTATGACTATGTATACCAACTACTGACAGACCTCTGTTGTCCCACCAGCTTAAGGTAGAGGGACGGAGAACCCTGAGTTCACCACTGTCCAAACTAAAAACAAAAGGAAAGCACCTGATAATTGGAGTAATATCTCATTATTAAGAATACACTAAGAAAAAAATGAAAGGGACTTAACTGAAAAAGACACTTTTGTCATTTAAAAATCTAAAAAATAATCTCTCTTCAGTGCCTTATAAAATGACTAGTTATATTCCAAGGAGTCTGACTCCATTTTTTAAGGCAGCTTTTAAGTTTCACTCCTCCCTCATTCCCTTCTGCTCCACATCTGGTACAATGGACCCAGTGTTGATTCCCCACAAAACTCATCTCTGGAAACCCTAATCTCGATGTGATGATATTTGTGGTGGGGTATTTGGGACATAATTAGGTTATGAGGGTGGAAGCGTCATGAATGGAATTAGTGCCCTTATAAGAAGAGGACAGAGAACTTACTAGCTCCTATTCTGCATTCTAGGATACTGTTAGAAGTTGGCAGTCATGAACCGGGAAGAGAGCCCTCATCAGAACTGATCATGCTGGCACACTGAGCTTGGACTTCCAGCCACCAGAGCTGCAAGAAATATATTTCTGTTGCTTATAAGCCATCTAGCCTATGGCACTTTGTTACAGCAGCCCAAACGGACCAGGACATCTGAGTAAGCCAATAAGAAAGCCCAGATATGCCAAAAGAGATTGAAACCATGTAAGCACCTGAAAGAGACTGAAACCATGCAGGAACCCCACATGGACCCCACCTCCTAACCACAATGAGAACTCTGAAGCCAGTCTCCTTTTCTTGCCCTTTCAAGCCATTTTGGATCTGCTTGGGAGACCTGCCCTGCTCTCCAAAAACCTCAATTATGGAAGAATAAACCTAATCTTTGGAACTTTGTGAGTATGATAGGATATCTCTCCTGTGAATCTGTCACATTATATGGCACAGCTGACCTGAAGAGGGGAGATTATCTGAGTGAGGTAATCTAATCACGGGAGCCTTTAAAATCAGAGAACTTTCTCTGGTGGTAGCAAAAGAGCAGCCACAAGGGGAAGTCAGAGATTTTAAGCACTAGGGGAATTTGATATGCAGCTGGTGGCTTGAAGGTGAAGGGGGACACCTGAAAAGGAAATACAGATGGTTTCTGGTAACAGCGAGTGCCTGATCCCAGACATACACCTGCAAGGAACTGGATTCTCTAAACATGAAAGAGCACAGAAGTGTATTCTTCTCCGGAGTCTCCAGCTAAGAGCCCATTTTGGCCAACAGCTTGTGAGACTTTGAGCAGAAAACCTAGCCAAACTGATCCAGACTTCTAACCTACAGAACTATGGGCTAATAAATGGGTGTTGTTAAACCACTAAATTTGTGACGAATTGTTACGCAAGCAATTTTTTTAAATGTGCTAAGAGTATGATCCTGAGACCTCACCAAAACTGGAGAAATGTAGGTTGTTTTCTCCACCCAAAGAGGTTAAAATCTAACAGGCAAGTGTATATACTAACAAAAAGGAAAATGTGACAAGTGCTATAAGGACAGTCCAAAGAAACTGCTTGACTTGGGTCTGTTTGGCTGCTATAACAAAATATCTTAGACTGGGTGGCTTATAAACAATAGAACTCTTTTCCCACAGTTCTGGAGGCTGTAAAGTCCAAGATCAAGTCACCAGCAGCACTGGTGTTGGTGAGGGCCTGCTTCTTGGTTCATAGACAGTGGTCTTCTTCCTCTAACCCCACATGGCGGAAGGAAGGAGGGTTCTCTCATGGGCCTCTTTTATGAATGCACTAATCCTAATCATGAGAGCTCTTCCCCCCGATCTTATCACTTCCCAAAGATTCACCACCTTAATAGCATCACCTTGGAGGTAAAGATTTCAACAAATGAATTTGGAAGGGACGAAACCATGCAAACCACAGCACTGCTGTAGAACGGTGATTTTCAACCAGGGCAATTTTGATCCCCAGGGATCATGTGGCCATATTTGGAGACAGCAGAGGTGCTGCTAGCTTCCAGAAGGTAGAAATTAGGAATGCTGCTGAACATCATACAATGCACAGGGCACTCCCCTCAAAGAAAAAAAGTATCTGGTACAAGATGACAATAGTGCCAAAGTTTGGAAACCCTGCCCTAGGAATGGAGAAAAGAAAATTAATTTCAACTGAGGAGTTTGGCCCAGCTCCTTAGAGGTGGTGATATTTGAGCTGGACCATGAAGGATAAGTAGGATTTTGAAAGACAGGGGTGCAGGGAGCAAGAAACTACTCCTCGGATCCCTGCTTGGATGCTATACCAAAGTACACATAGACAAAATATGGAGATGGCAGATAGTAAGTCGCCACTCGCCCCACCCCTGTTCTCAGTCCCACATTCTCGCATGGGTTTCCTTTTGGTTGGTACCAAGTTCTGTAACTTCCCAATGTGTCACTCAACAAAAAGAAAATTAATTTAGAAACAGGTGCATGACATGATGTTAGAAATTATGAAGGATACAAAGCACAATAAACCATGACTCGTGCCTTCAATGTGTTGACAATCTAAATGATGAGACGGTCTATCTACAAATAAGTGCATCAAACTTAGTGTTACTGAAAGTAACTGCACCACTCCTCACACCAGTCAGTTACCTCAAGGAAATTCTCCCAACATGCCTCAACATGGATGAAATGTGAAGTCAAATTGCTGTGTGAATTTTAATGGAATGAGATAATTTGGTATATTGCCCTCTCTTTCCATCCTCCATAGAGTCTGTCTTGCAAGGCAGTCACAAAAATTCAGCCCTCCATGAACTGAGAGCCTTCATGTACTTCCTGCTTGCTCACTGCAGTACCTCTCATTACCACGTTTATTGTACTTTTGCATACCTTTGGTAGTCAAGAATGCAGGACTATTGTTAAGCCCAGACAGGAGGAAAAATACAAGAAACTCACTCTCTTCTTTGGCAATGAATGTTTATCAAAGCCATTAGAGGGGGAGAAATGAATCTGTTGCTAACAGCACTTTCATTCTGTATAGCCATAGCCCTAAACAGGAGCAGCTGGGCTGAGATTACCGTTTCAGAGTTCACGAGGGACTCTTACAGCTGTCACATCTAAGCAAGTCTTTAAAACCATTTCTCAAAGCCAGACTTATTTGAGACAAGCATCTGGTGACAAATGTTGAAAGAATAACAAAACCCTCTGTACTCTGGGTTTCTTGATCTTCATGTTTATTAATGTTCAGCACTTCCCCACCCCTCTCCAAATTTCAAAACAATACCACTGGGCTCTACTAAATGCACTCTGCTGGAGACAAGTGAAATAGAGTAGATTTCTATGCTTCTCTGCTTGACAAAAATAAACCCATTAAAAAGTTAACACATCGATTGATGAAAGAATGCAGGGAGCAGATTCGTTCAACTCTCCATTGGACAGTGGGTACTTCTTAATTGAACTAAAACTTGAGCACTCTTCACTAAATCCCCTTATGATTAATTCTGTCAGCCAAATAGATTATTTTCATAAATTTTAAAAAGTATAGAACTTCTTTCACAGACAAGGAAGAATTCCTTATTAACCCCAATTTTCTCTCCATAGTTGCCTACAGAGAAAGCCAAATGCTTCCTAGAGCCTATGAAAACTGTCCTTTAGTGGGCTGAATAGATTTGGCCAGTTTGTGGATTCTCTATCATTTCAATGGTTGAATTCAACTTTACAGGAGTAAAGAAAAGAGACTGACCTTGTGCTAAGAGGAAAACTAAGAACAGAAGTGAGGGACTCCTTTGAAATCTGCCTTATTGAAACAGAATCCTAAGACCTCTCATCGTTAAGTAGAATCTATTTATTTCAGAAACAACTCTCAGTATGGACTGGATTAATTCAACACATAAGGATAGGATGAGACAGTTAATCTCTACCCTTTCTAATAGGCCCAAAACGCAGGAAACACTCAGACCCTACAGCTAAGGATTATTATCAAAGATTCTGAGGAAAGGAAAGAAGTTATGGCATCAACTCCATGGATAAACCTTTGTCCCAAGACAATGTCATCGGATAGATTGTGCCAAGACAGATGTAACTAATAACTGATGCAATATGAGTGACTCCTCTTGATCCCTGCCTTGACCCCAGCCATGCTGCCCAGTAGCATCTACAAAAAGGAAGCCATGAGTTGAGCTCAGCTTCAGTGAAGCATCCAATAAAGCAGGATGCATAATTACAGCATATCCTTCTGACTGCAGGCCTTTTCTCAAACTCTTGTCATTAAAAACCGAGTTCTATTCTTTATTCACCCATCTTCTGTGTGACACCACTTCCCCTTTCTTCCTTTATAACACACAGTCTCTCTCTCTCACACACACACATACATAAATGCGCACGCGCACACACACACACACACACACACACACACACACACACACTCAGGTTGCTACATAAGAAGGAGGGAATTATTCCCTATTGTTCGAACTACTTTGTCTTACTTAGCATATCAGTAATGGTTCTCCAGAGAAACAGAAACAACAGGATAGGTGGGATTTATTAGGAGAATTGGCTCAGGCAATGATGGAGGCTAGCTCAGCAGTCTAGAAGGCAGTAATGGAAAGAGTGGTGAGAAATGAGGCCACAGACATAAGCAGGGACTAGATCAGGAAGGGCCTTGCAGCATAGGATTATATATACATAAATGTTGTAAGCGAGTGAGTGCAAAATTACCACTGAGACAAAAGTAAGCTAATTTAGAGGGTTATTTATTGCCGGCGGCCACAGAGGACTTGTGTTTTTTTAACCTGTGGCCCCGAAAGGAGGGTGTTAAGACTTTTTATGCCTGTAAACTACCTTCTGGGCAAGGGTGGGGGTGAGGGGTTTTGGACATTCCGAGGGCCAGTGGACTCTGGACATTTTGTAAACCAACTCCTGGGCGGGGGCGAGGGTGAGGGGCTTCGGACATTCCGAGGGCCAGGGGACTTTTACCATGTCATATATATATATATATATATATATATATATATATGTATTTCAGCTATAGTAAGAAGCCATCTGAGTAGTTTGAGCAGAGGAGTGGCGAGATTAAACTTAATTTTTAGAAGGATCATTCTGACTGCTGAATGGAGAGGCTCCATGGAGTGGCAAGTTAGAAGTAGGGAAGCTACTTAGGAGGCTAATGTAGTAGTCCAGGAGTGGACAAAGGTAAACAAGGACTAGAGTGGACAGTGTAGCAGCATTGGAGGGGCTAAAAAGTGCTCAAATCTTAAAATAAAAAGCCTACAAGGTATTTGGCCTGGTAATGGTCATCCCATTTACTCCTATAGAGACAGTGAAGAGACCAGGTATAGGGATGGTGAAGGACATAAATACATTGGGTTTGAAATGTTGACTGGACATTCCAGAGTACATGTGTAGGTGGCTGGCAGCCAGTCTAGAGTTGAAGAGAGAGATTGGAGCTGAAAATGCAAATTTGAGCCACCTAATAAGAACAGGACTTAGATCCATGGGCAGAGGATATAAGTGAGTGAGAAGAGCAAAGGTCTAAGGATCCAACCTAGTGCTCCACCATTTTGAGCAAGGCGAGAAAAAGCCAAGAAAGTATACTGAGAGGAAGCAGTCAATCAATGTGGTGTTCTGGAAGCCAAGTGAAGAAATTTCCTCAAGGAGGGTGTGACTCCGTGGATCAAATGCTGCTAAGGAACGAAGGGTGGAGCTGGGAACTGACCGCTGTATTTAGATATGTGGTACTCACGGACTTGGGCCCTGAATCAGGTTTTTTAAGTGGAGTGATGATGCACAAAAGCCTGGTTTGAGAAGGTTCAAGAAACAAGGGAGAAAAGTGTAGACAATTGGTAGAGACACGTCTCCTGAGATTTACCATAAATGGGAACCAAGAAATTGGGTAAGAGCTAGAGGGGAAAGTGAAATCAAGGATGCTTTTTTCTTTTTAATGGAAAAATTTACAGTGTGTGTATGCTAATGGGAAAGACCTAATAGGGAAGAAAAAGCTGATGGTACAGAAGAAATGAGAAATTTAGAAACAATATCCTTACTATCCCAAACTAAGGTACAAATACAGACTGATTAGAAGGTTCCATATGGGAAGATATGGAAAGTCTCATTAGATTGCTTCTTTTTTTCTCTGTAAAACAAAATGGGCTGGTTAAGGAATCCTGGTCATTTGAGGAGAGAGACGTGTGAAATAGGTGAGTTGACTAGAAGATATAGTAGGATTGCTGTGCAGTCTATAGGAGTTTGTGGTGATAAATGTACCCAAACAGAATAAACCCAAATCCTATTATCCTACGATCTTTATGTCTCCTCTTTCTAAGGTGAAATCATAATACTTTTAAAGAAATTCTACCCAGAAAAAAAATCTAGTCTCTTATTCTGGAACTTTGTGAAGATTTCTAAAGCATTTATTGATAATAATTAAACTCAAACTTCAAAATAAGGAATGTATGTTTCGGTCACTGACAGACTACATACACAATGGTGGTCCGTGAGATTATAATGACGCGTGTACAGAAACCTGATATGTGGCACTTAATACTGGCACTGCAGATCACGCAGGGGAAATGACTGATATCCAGTAATGCTGTTGGGACATTTCATTATCCATATGAAAAAAATCTGTACTATCTAGGTTTATGTAAGTACACTCTATGATGTTTGCACAACTAAGTCAGCTAAGGATGTATTTCTCAGAATGTATCTCATTCATCAAGCAACACAACTATTAATACATTAGAAAAATATATAAATTTTATGGGAAAAGGGATTTTTATTTATTTTGTTCATTGTTGTATTCCCAGCGCCTAGAACAATGTCTAGCACACAGTTTGTAAATGGCCAATAAATACTGAAAATATGTACATTGAATAAATGTGTGTATGTATTACAGTGTTATACATACACTGTATAAATCCTAAACAAGCATCTATCCAGTGATCTGTAATAATAGGAGTCCCCAAAGTGTCAGTCAAGTTTTAAATTTAATAACTTTCAAAGTATAAATGCTACAAGCCTACAAAAAACATCATTTGAAAGTTAAATTATTTAACTTTCTTACATGTGTAGTTTTGTTAATTTTTGAAAAATAAATTTTTTATTTCAATGTTTTGGTTTAGTTAATACTTGTCACCTTGAATAGAACCTAAAAAAACTTAACACTATTTTAAACTTATAAATCTCAATATATAAGAAATGTAAATAATTTAACTTTCAAATTATGTTTGTGTAATTTTTCTTTGCATTTACACTTTCAAAGTTCTTAAAGCTCAAAACTAAACTTAACATTTTTTTTGACACCCTGTATGTACAAGCCACAGAGAGTGGATTGTATCAGTCCCTGGTTCTTCTTGGGGCATATAAAGATGAGATTTTCCCCAAAACTATAAAAACCTTAGAAGAAAATCTAGGCAATACCATTCACAACATAGGCACAGACAAAGATTTCATGATGAGAACATCAAAAGCAATTGCAATGAAAGCAAAAATTGATAAATGGGATATAATTAAACCAAAAAGCTTCTGCAGAACAAAAGAAACTGTCATCAGAGACAACAGACAACCTACAGAATGGGAGAAAATTCTTGAAATCTATCCATCTGGCAAAGGTCTAATATCCAGAATCTACAAGGAACTTAAACAAACTTACAAGAAAATGCAACAAACAACCCCATGAAAAAGTGGGCAAAGGACATGAACAGTCAGTTCTCAAAAGAAGACATTTATGTGGCCAATAAACATATTTAAAAAAACCCTCAACATCACTGATCATTAGAGAAATGCAAATCAAAAACACAATGAGATACCATCTCATGTCAATCAGAATGGCAATTATTAAAAAGTCAAGAAGCAACAGATGCTGGCAAGGCTGTGGAGAAACAGGAATGCTTTTACACTGTTGGTAGGAGTATAAACTAGTTCAACTATTGTGGAAAACAGTGTGGCGATTCCTCAAACACCTAGAACCAGAAATACCATTTGACCCAGCAATCTCATTACTGGGTATATACCCAAAGGAATATGAATTGTTCTATTATAAAGATACATGCATGCATATATTCACTGCAGCACTATTCACAATAACAAAGACATGGAATCAACGTAAATGTCTATCATTGATAGACTAGATAAAGAAAATGTGGTACATATACACAATGGAATACTATGCTGCCATAAAAAGGAATGAGATCATGTCTTTTACCCAGACATGAATGGAGCAGGAAGCCACTATCCTCAGCAAACTGATGCAGGAACATTAATGCACGTGGGGCTTAACACCTGCATGATGGTTTGACAGATGCAGAAAACCACCATGTAACACATTTACCTATGTAACAAACCTGTATGTCCTGCACATATATCCTGGAACTTAAAATAATTTTTTTTTACTTATGAGATTTTCTGGTCTAGTCTGGACCCTATTCTATGAGTCTTGTGGAAAATATGCCTTCTTCTTACCTACTGTTTATTACTGACCAGATGTAGTACTTGACCAAGCACAATCTTTAAGACCTTGTGGCCTGGGCTCTGTTGGAGACTCTACCTAATGTCTCTGCAGGATGCACTGCCACTCAGTGACACTGTCATTTTTACTCTCTGTCCTTAGAGGTCTAGAACCTCTCTGGCAGCTGCAGTATCCCTGCAAGGTCAGCATAGGCAATCAGAAAGAGTCCTGCTCCTTTGGCCCATGGATCTCTCTCTGCCTGAAGTAGAGACCTAAAACAAGTCTCTCACTTGGGCAGTGACATTTTCTTAGTAACAGCCCTAGGGACACAATCGGTCAGGAGAGAATTGAATTTACAGTGTCTGTAGATCCCTGTATAGGTTTTGAATGGAAGTCCAACTTACTAATTAAGTTACTCTGTTGTAACAAAGAGTTTTGCCCAAGGCTAGTTAGGAACAAATGCTTGTAACTTAGCATTTTTTACTGAAGGATTTTATTGGTCTTTCTTCCACTTCCCACTATTAAAACCTAGAAAAGAGAGGGAAGGAGAAGAGAGGAAAGAGGAAAGAGAAAGCAGGTAGATAAAAAGTACTTGAGGGAGGAAAGTGTCTACTGACATCTGTCAGCCAAGTGTGCAGAAGGCTCTGGATGAGGTCAGTGCAGAGGAGAGCACAGTGCTCAGGACATCACCTGCCATGGGGGTCCCAGCTGACCCATCTGAGCCATGGGACCTCCCCAGCCCACTTTTTCTGCATTTCAGGCCCCCTACCTATACAGAGAATTTGTACCCAGTATTGCAGCATTCAGGCACGCAAAGTGCTTAGCACAACCGTCAGTATATATGAAATACCGAATGCAGACCTCTTTGGTCATTCTGCAAAGAGTTTTATCACTTTATATTATGTGCCTTTATTTATTTATTCATTTATTCATTTATTTGAGACAGGGTCTCACTCTGTCACCCAGGCTGGAATGCAGTGGCACAACCATGGCTCACTGCAGCCTTGAACTCCTGAGCTCAAGTTATCCTTTCGCCTCAGCTTCCTGAAGTGCTAGGATTACTGGCATGAGCCACCGTCCCCCATCATGCATTCCTGTTTAAATTGAAGATTTCATGTACAATCAGACTCCTCACTGTAAAAAATAATGATTTGAAAATACATGTCAGTAATAGATAGTAAGCTTAGAAGCAGCATCCTATTTGTTTAGGTCAGGGTAGACTGCATACAGAACTTACTTTATCATGGAATTTTCCTCTTCAGATAGGAGAGTCATTTCAAATTATATGCCTTGCCTTTGAAATAAGAAGTGAGAATTGCAATACAAATAAAACAGTTTTTAAAAAGGTATCAGAAAATAAAAGATTGCCAAAAAATGTACAAAGTATATTGCCCTGAAAATAAGTAAAATTGTGGCAAAGAGAAAATCTTAACATTTAAGTAATTGACCTAAAATTGTATTTTTAACACTTTATTATTGAAATTTTGAGACATACAAAACCAAAGAGAAAAACACAATGAAGAATCAAGACTCCATCATTTTCAACATATAGTTATCAAAAATATGGAGGACATCCTAGTTTTCTCCATTTCTTCACCCTCTATATACCTACTAATTTTTTTTAACATTTTTTACATATTCCAGAAATATATTATTTCATCCACAAATACTTAAGTGTAAATCATTAAAGATTATGAACAACTTTCTAAGTTAATCAAAATATCTTTAATACACATAAAAATATCAATTATTAAATATTAAGTATAGAGTCAGTGCTCAAATGTTTACAATTGTGTAAGAAAAGGTTGGCTTTTACAATTGATGCATTTGAATTTAGATTTAAACAATGTACCCATTTTCATTTTATTTTATTTATTTATTTATTTATTTATTGCGATGGAGTTTTGCTCGTTGCCCAGGCTGGAGTGCAATGGCGAAATCTTGGCTCGCTGCAACCTCCACCTCCTGGGTTCAAGTGATTCTCCTGCCCCAGCCTCCCAGGTAGCTGGATTTGTTGATCTTTTGAATGGTTTTTCATGTCTCAATCTCCTTCAGTTCAGCTCCAATTTGATTATTCCTTGTCTTCTGCTAGCTTTGTGATATGTTTGATCTTGGCTTCCTACTTCTTTTAGTTATAATGTTAGGTTTTTGACTTGAGATCTTTCTTTTTGATGTGGGCATTTTGTGCTATAAATTTCCCTCTTAATGCTGCCTTAGCTGTGTTCCAGAGATTCTGGTATGTTGTACCTTTGCATTACTTTCAAAGTTCTTCTTGATTTATGCCTTAATTGCACTATTTACCCAAAAGTCATTCCAGAGCAGTTTATTCAATTTCCATGTAGTTGCATGGTTTTGAGTGACTTCCTTAGTCTTGATTTCTAATTTGATTGGGGTGTGATCTGAGAGGGTGTTTGTTATGATTTTAGGTTTTTTGCATTTGCTGAAGAGTGTTTTACTTCTGATTATGTGATCAGTTTTAGAGAATGTGCCATGTGGTGATGAGAAGAATATATATTCTGTTGTTTTAGGGTGGAGAGTTCTGTAGAGGTCTGTCAGATCCATTTGGTTGAATGTTGAGATCAGGTCCTGAATATCTTTTTAATTTTCTGTCTTGATGATCTGTCTAACGTTGTCAGTGGGGTGTTAACATCTCCTACTGACAACTGTGTGGGAGTCAAGTCTTTTTAAAGGTCTCTAAGAACTTGCTTTATGAATCTGGGTGCTGTTGTGTTGGGTGAATATATATTTAGGATAGTTAGATCTTCTTATTGAATTAAGCCCTTTACCATTATATAATACCCTTCTACTTCTTCTTCTTTCTTTCTTTTTTTTTTAATCTTTGTTGGTTTAAAGTATGTTTTGTCTGAAATTAGGATTGCAACCCCTTCTTTTTTCTGTTTTCCATTTGCTTGGCAGATTTTTCTCCATCTCTCTATTTTGAGCTTATGTGTGTCATTGAATGTGTTATGGGTTTCTTGAAGACAGCATACCAATGGGTCCTGGTTCTTTTTCCAGATTGCCACTCTGTGGCTTTCAATTCAGGCATTTAGCCCATTTACATTTAAGGTTAGTATTGATATGTATGGATCTGATCCCATCATCATGATATTAGCTAGTTATTTTGAAGACTTGTTTTTGTGGTTGCATTATAGTGTCAATGGTCTATGTACCTCAGTGTGTTTTTGTAGTGGCTGCTAACAGTCTTTCTTTTCAATATTTAGTGCATCAGGTCTGATGGTAACAAATTCCCTCAGCATTTGCTTGTCTGAAAAGGATCTTATTTCTCCTTTGCTTACGAAGCTTGGTTTGGCTGGATAAAAATTTCTTGGTTGGAAACTCTTTTCTTTGAGAATGTTGTTTATTGGCCCTTAATCCCTTATGGTTTGTAGGGTTTCTGCTGAGAGGTCTACAATTAGTATGATGGACTTCACTTTGGGGTTCCCTGACCTTTGTCTCTGGCTGCCTTTAATATTTTTTATTTCTTTTTGACCTTGGAGAATATGATGATTATCTGTGTTGGGAATGATCTTGTGAATTATCTTACTGGGGTTTTCTGCATTTCCTAAATTTGAATATTGGCCTCTATAGCTAGTTTTGGAACGTTCTCTTGGAGGATATCCTGAAATATGCTTTCCAAGTTGGTTCCATTCTCCCCATCTCTTTCAGGAACACCAATGAGTAGCAGATTTGGTCTCTTTCCATAATCCCATATTTCTCAGAGGCTTTGTTCATTCCTTTTCATTCTTTTTCTCTATTCTTATCTGACTGTCTCATCTTAGAAAGCCATCCTTTAAGTTGTGAGATTCTTTCCTCTGCTTAGTCTATTCTGCTATTAATACTTGCGATTGGATTATGAAATTCTTACAGTGTTTTTTAGTTCTGCCAGGTTGGTTATGTTCTTCTCTATACTGGCTATTTTGTCTGTTAGCTCCTGTATTGTTTTATCATGATGTTTCACTTCCCTGGATCAGGTTTTGATGTACTCCTGTAGCTGTTATCTTTGTTCCTATCCATATTCTGAATTCCATTTCTGTTATTTCTGCCATCTCAGACCTGGTTCAGAACTCTTTCTGGAGAGATGATGTGGTCGTTTGGAGGGAAAAAAAGGCACTCTGGCTTTTTGAGTTATTAGGGTTCTTGCACTGATACTTTCTCATCTTTGTGTGCTTATCTATGTTTAATCTTTGAGGTTGCTGATCTTTTGAATGGGTTTTTTTTCCCTTTATTGTATTTAATGACCTTGAATGTTTGATTGTGGTATAAGGTGGATTCAGCTAACTGGCTTCATTTCTGGAATATTTTAGGGAGTCAATGCTCAGCTCCCAACCCTTGGACTGCATGTTCTAACTCTGGAGGACTTATACTGGGCCCCAACTTTGTTCTCTGGCTGCTCAAGGTTAGAAATTTACTGTGCTATGGGGGCTGAGGTACTCTTGGACCACTGGTCACTACACTCTGATACATGGTATCAACCAAAGTGTTCTGTAGTGAGATCTACCCTCCTAGCAGAAGAGTGCTAGTGAGTGTCAGATTGCCTGCCTCTCTGCAGGTGTTTACTACAGTGGCAGAGGCAATACAGCTGGGCAGGGAGTGGGAGGAGTGTATGCACAGTCGTGCTGGAAGTAGCTTTGATTTGGTGGCAGAGAACTAGCAGGAGCAAGTCTGGGTGCCTTCTTTTTGCCTTGCAAGCAAGAATGGTCACTTAGGATGGGGAGGATCCACTGTTCTCTGTGTAGTGTTAGTGCAAGGACAGGGTGCTGGCAGGGGTGGGGCTGGCTGGCTCTTTGCCCACCAAGGCTCCATCTGCAATAGCAGTTAGTGGGGGAAAGGGATGTAGACAGCATTCCCATGCACTGGTGGGGCATGGGAATCTGCACAGATGTACCAGCAAAGCAATGTGGGGAGTTGTTGTGGGTTCCACGGGAAGCTGCTGTAGTATGACTGGTGCATGGCTATAGGGGCCACCCTGCTGGAGCTCTCTGCCAGTCAGGGTGGCTCCTATGGCTTGTCTTCTGCTAGCTTTGTGATATGTTTGATCTTGGCTCCCTACTTCTTTTAGTTATAATGTGCTGCATGGCCTGGCAGCACAGAAGCTGTGGTGCAGGCTCCCAGAGCACCCAAGGCTAGCCAGGCAGGGTCCTTGGGAGAGGCCAGAAGACAAGGGAGTACACAGGTTGAACTGGTCCCATCTGATAGAAAAGACCACCCTGCAGAGTTCAGGTCTAACAGTTCTCCTAGGGCTAGTCTTCTATGGAAGCAAGTTTACCCTAGGGAGATGCCTGCCCCAGCCATGCTCCACTATACATGCTCTTACATCAAACTCTCAGGGCTCTGCATCAGCTGGCTTGCTGCCCCTATCACTTCTCTAAGCAGCTCTCCTTGCCAACTCTAGTGTCTGTGGTGGTCAACGGGTCTCCTCCTGCCAGGATTCCAGAGGCCCATGGTAAGAGCAGATTGTTCCTTGCCAGTTCAACTCACTCATTCCCCCAGAGTCCTTGGGGGTTACGAATGAGTCCTGGTGCACGGTAGCTCCATGCAGGGTTCCCAGCTGCCTCCCACTTCAGACCTGTTTATGTGTTTCCTCTGTCTACTCTCACTGCCTTTTCTCTGCAGATCTGTTAGAGCATGCCAGTCATCTCTGTCTCTCCAGGGGAACAGTTTCATCTGGCTTTGTCTAGTCAGCCATCTTGCCCTCTTCATGTCTGTTTTTGAATAACATATGTGATGCTGTTAATATTTTGCAATTATTAACATTTCAGTGCTCATATTGTCTCCCATGTGGGGAAATGAGAGCATCTTTTTTTTTTTTTTTTTTTTTTTGAGACGGAGTCTTGCTCTGTTGCCAGGCTGGAGTGCAGTGGCGCAATCTTGGCTCACTGCAACCTCTGCCTCCTGAGTTCAAGCGATTCTTCCACCTCAACCTCTCGAGTAGCTGGGACCACAGGCACATGCCACCACACCCGGCTAATTTTTTTGTATTTTTAATAGAGACAGGGTTTCATGATGGCCAGGATGGTCTCGATCTCTTGACCTCGTGATCCGCCTGCCTCGGCCTCCCAAGGTGCTGGGATTAAGTTGGCTCTTTTGCCCTTTTTACATGACACAAATGTCATGATAGGTTGTTTTAAATTATAACAACATTTTTCTGTCTTATCTTCCTTTTTCCTGCCCAAGACCTAAACCCAGCCATTATCAAAAAATTCCTGGCTACTTTTAGTGAGGCAGTATTCTTAAAACCTACCATCTCAGTGAAAGGCACGCTCATTCTAAATGGATTGAACAATGTCTCCCGGAGCTGTCCAACAGAATGTTCTACAATGATGAAAATATTCTATAGCTGTACTGTCCAAGACAATAGCCACTAGCCATGTGTGGTACTTGAGCTCTTGAAATATGGTTAGTGAGACTGATCTGAATTTTTCTTTTTACCACATTTACGTTTAATTATTTTAAATATAAATAGCCATGTGTGACTTGTGGATACCTTATTGCTTTTACCTTTCTGTGATTGTAGAAGCAGTCACAGGCCCACCCCAAGGTGTAGATCTGAACTGTCCAATAAGGTATCACAGAAAGGTAAAAGGAATGCTATGTAATTTCCAAGGTCATAAAAACCCTTTTGGCTTCTGACTGGCTGTTTCGAAACCTTCACTCTTCCTATGCCCCCTCTGAGAATGCTAACTCTTTGGGGAGCTAATTGCCAAGCTGGAAGCCCAGATACACTGAGCTACCATGCTGGAGAGGCGATGTGAAGGCACTTTAGTGGACATGTCATGTACACATCATCCTCAGCAAGTCACTGGGTTTGTAAGTAAAGCCTATTTAGATTCTCCAGAACAGCCCTATGGTCAGTTAAGTGATTCAGATGAGAGCAAGAACATAAGAATCATACAGCCCAAATTCCTGACCCACAGAATTTTGTAAGGATAGCAAAATAGTTGTTCTTTTATACCACTAAGTTTGTAATGGATTTGATACACTGCCTAGATTAATAATGGGTACTTGGTTAAATATATTATGGTATAAACCAGTTAGAATATTAGACAACCAATGAAATAATCCTTATAAAAAGTAATTATAGAGAAAATTTTATCAATAACATTAAATATTAAAATATATATGTGAATTGATGATAACTATTGAAAACACATAGAGGAAAAGACAACTGAAGGAAATGCACCAAAATATTAACATATATTATATCCAAGTGGTAGAAACAGTAATTTTTCTTTCTTTCATTATTTTCTACATTTTCTATATATAGCACGTATTTTGCAATGAAACAAATAAATAGGCTAATATATAATTTCTTAAGTGACAAAAGAGAAAGGAACATTCCTGCTTTCCAGCTGCCTGAGATACCTTCTACCCAAAGGCCCTCCATCACTAGGTAAAAGTGATGGTCAAAGCTTTGTTCACCTGTCTTCTACCACCTTCTGTCTGGTGCCTGGAGACTCAGTCTTCCTCTCTGGTCCTCCATCCACCCTAAAAATGGATAAAAAGAAACCTGGGCTCTCTTGCCACATGAATGCAGGAATTTCTAAAGGGCAGCTTCCTACTTGTTTCTCTACTCTTCCAGGCAGCCCTAAAGAAATGCAGGGTTCCCCATAGCAGTGTTAATTACCTCACCTTGAAAGCATGACTTATAGATATCACCAGCAGCTAGAACCCAGAGGTGAATCTAGGTTTTATGAGGCCCATCCAAAGCTTTTCGAATTTGAAGGGGAGCCTCTTTTAGAATCCAAATAACACCTTTACTCACAAAATCCCAAAAGGCACCAAACTCCCAAGATGGGAAGGTAAAAGGAATGTTCTGACCTCCCGCTGCACCAGTAGCTGTACTGTGCAATTGGACTCCTTGAATATTCCAGAACAAATGCAGGATCCACGTGGCCTTGCTCCTCTCAATTTCTCAACAGCATTTCCCCCCACTAGGATCTCTGATGGTGCTGCTCACTGTCCTAGTGAAAGAAAGACTGCAGAGCCTTGGACAGTGAGGATGCCTGCCACTCAGAGAGGCGCCAGTGGTGTTCCCAATGACCACACTCTCGCCTGCTCACTTATGCAGTACGGGGCTTTCAAGTTCTCCCTGGGGAGCTTGCTCTCTGTGCATATTTCTTGCTTTAGGTCATCTGATGAAAACTTGCCTCTCTCCTTATTTAGAAAAGCCTGTTAGGGCTCAAACTCATGATAATAAATATTAATCAACATTTCCAAACCAAAGGTGCAAGTATAATTTTGTTTAAGCACACACTTCCCCCTCCTTCTATTTGACAGTTGGTCTACAAACTCTTTTTTCTTAATGAGCAGACCAAGAGAAGAATCTTAAAGTGGACTTCAGGGGGATCCTACTCCATGAGATCTAGCTACATTCAGATGAGATCTAGTCTCTTCCTTACATCCAAGACCTCTCCAGCATGTGAACAAGGAAATAACATTGGGACTGCTTACTATCTGCTGAAATCTTTGCTGCAGCAAATGGTACTGTGGCCACCAGTGAAAGGGGTATACTCTACAATCTCCTCCAAAAATGTGAGCATTCTCGAAAGCAACGCCTCATGCCATTTAGTATAAATGTAAATGAAGAGAAAGGAAGACTATAGATCACATAGTACTTGAAATTTCCTGGAAGCTGTTAATTCATGCTCTTTACATAATCACCATGTGACCTCTCATTAATTGTTTGCAGGCCATTTCTCCAACTAAATGTTAAGCTCTGGTGGTAAAGGGGCAGAGTCCTGTAATTTTATATTTATGGCCTGTATCCTTGCAAAATTCCAGGTCCATAGAGGATCTTAATAAAGTTTGCCATAATATTTGAATTAACTAACATAACCAACTTCATAATTAACTACAAACTCATATTAATGACACTAAATGAGGAAAGGTGGCATTGAGCCATTTTGACAGCTAGTCTACACAGACCACCACTGTGTAACACAGAGTTTCTACGGGGATCTCCATGAAGGAAGCTGGGGTCTCTGGAAACTCCTTTTGGAGACAGAATACTTGAAGGAGGAAAATATGTTTAAGTAGGGAAAAGGGAGATTGTCGGGATAATACCCTGTTTTTAAAAGTCCTGTCCTAAACCACTCAGGCCGCCCAAGAATGGAACAGCAGATCTCACAAAGCCGCAGCTGTCCTTGCTGGGCAGATGAAAGCTGAGTCTGAAGGACCCTCTGTGGGAGGAGCTTTAAGTCCTCTACAGCCATGTCTAAATTTAGGTGTCTTGATTCAAGGTGGCAAGCCCAACATGCCCCTACACCATTCCCTCCATGGAATAAAGACCAATAGGAGGCCAAGCCACAAGAAAAGTATACATGATGGTGAAAGTAGAAATTGCCCATGTGGCTCACCTCAGGGAGTGTCCTTCCCAGGCCCCTTCCAAGTCTTTCTGTGGTGCAGTTTCTAAGGAATCTGGCTTAAGCACTGCCCTCCCTGCTACCCTCCTGCCTCACTTCTAGCAACAGTTCCTAAATAGAAAAACTTACCAGTGTCTACCTAAGGCACCAGATACGTGAATATATCAGTTTTCAATTGCTACCTAACAAGTCATCTTAAAACATTTATGTATTATCTCATGGTTTCATGAGTTGGAAGTCCAGACAAGTGGAGCTGAGCTGCTTAGGGCTTCACAAAGCTAACATCGTGGTGTCAGCTGGGGCGTCAGTCTCATGTGGAACTCAGAGTGTTCTCAGACTCATTCAGATTGATGACAGAATTTCAATCCTTGCAGTTGTAGAACTGAGGCCACATCTGACTGGATGTCAGCTGGGGGCTGCTTTCAGCTTCCAAAGGCAACCCTAAGGTCCTATCCACGTGGCCCCCTCCACTGGCAGTTCTCAGTGTGGCTGTTTGTTTCTTCCAGGCTAACAGGAGAGTGCCTGCTCTGTTTCCTGTCCCTTTTAAGGAATCACCTAATCAGGCCAGGCCCACCCTAGATAATAGGATAATCTTTCTTTCCCTGTAAAGACCAGCATAATCACCAGGCGTGATAATCATCATATCATAGGCCATGCCCATCCTCAAGGGGAAAGGATGATACAGGATGTCTACACCAAGGAGCAGGAATCTTTGGGACCATCTTAGAATTCTACCTGCCACAGTGAGTACAGTATATCTAAAATGTACTTTATATTTTAACTTCCCTAAACACTTTCTCATATATTGACCCATGTTAGCAAGTTAAGTAAAAACAAACAAACAAAAAAAAAGTTAAGTAAAAACTATAAATAGCACTTAAAGGAGAAGGAAAGAGGCAGAGGTCCAGAACTCCAGTCTGACATTTGCTCCCTCCTTCCCATATCAGCCAACCTTAGTTGTTGGCAGTAGAGAAATGCACATGCCTGAGATACCACTAACCAAAATGTCATCCAGCACTTCTGTTTATTATTCATTGGGCATTGTTGAATTAAACTGGTCATTTCACCCATTAAATGATGTGCTAAATCTGGAGCACAGGGAGAGAGAGAACAGTGAAGCCCTGGGGGAAGATCGCTTTGGGATGATGGGCTGACCTGGCCCCGCTTGGCTGCATGTCTGGGTTCAGACCATCCTCCCACCTCCCCAGCCCTACAGAGATTATCTCCACTTCGGGTTAGTGCTGAAAGCTCTAGCATTTCCCGTACATGAGAACATACAGGATACACCTGGCTGTGTAAGGATTCTTCCACTTGGCATGAAGATTTGTGACTCCTCTCTGTTGTTGCCTGTTTTCAAGATTCATTCCCTTTATTACCTGAGTAGTGTGATTACACCATAGTTTGTTTTCCTGTTTTGATGGACACCTGATATATTTCCAAGATGTGCCTATCACGAATAAAGCTGCTGTGAACATTCCAGTATAGGATTTTTTGTTTAAGTTTTTATTCTCTTGGGTAAACGGAATAAAAAGGTTGAGTAAGGATGTATATAGGTTTAGCTTTATGATAAAAGCTAAACTTTTCTCAAAATGGTTGCACCATTTTGTATTTTCAACTGAAGTTTAGGAGAATTTCAGGTGCTCTGCATTCCTTCTGGCACTGGAGCTGTCAGGCTTTTCAGATTTTATCCATCTGATGGGTGCGTGACGGTATCTCAATCTCACGATGATTTTTTTTCATTTCCCTGAAATGAAATGATGTTGAGCAGTTTTGTATGTGCTTGCTGGACATTTGTGAATCTCCCTTGTAAAGAAATTCTTCAAATGTGGTGCCAGTGTTTCACTGGGGAGCTTGGCATTTTATTACTGAGTTGCAAGACTACTTCATATATTCTGCTCACTAATCCTTTGGATATTCGTGTTGCAAATATTTTTCCCAGTCGGCGTTTTGTGACTTCATTTTCTAAATTGTATTACTTTGATGAAAAGAAGTTTGAAGTCTGTCTTCTGTCTTTTAATCTTACAATTTTTAAATAAAAGGTTTTTAATTTCAATAGAGTCATATTTCTCAGAGTCGTTTCATGATTTTTTAATTTTAAGAAATCCTTTGTATCCCAAGATTATAAACAGCATCTCTTACGCTTTTTTCTAACCCATCACAATTTTGTTTTTAATATCTAGTATCTGAAATTCATTTTTGAGATGGCTTCAAATGAAGATCTTAGCATTTCCTGCAGACATGTAGCCAAGACATCAACCACATGTATTAAGGAGTCTGTTATCCCCCCACTTTGCATTCTTTTTTCCCTTCTATGAACTCTCCCTCAACCATCTGCTTCCATGGTTCCAATAACCAAGTAAACACTGAAAAGGTCAAAGTCTTTCTGTAGCCAAGGATGGCAACTTCATGGACTCCTCGCTCTCACCTACACACGCTCCTGTTACTCAATCTAATGGCAAATATTTTAAATATGTACAAACTCTGACTACTTCTTACTAGCTACACCACTATCACTCTGTCCAAGTCATTGTGACCCATAATTTGGACTCCTGCCTTAGCCTCCTGACTGGTTTCCCTGCTTAATCTATCACCCCAGCAAACTAGAATGATCCTGTTAAAACTTAAGTCAGGTCATGTCATCCTTTGCCATAAACTGTCCAAACATTCCCATCTCCAATTAAAAAGCAACTGTCTTAAAGCAGCCTCCAGGGCCCTACCTGGCCTGGGTGACCCCTGCCCATTCTGTCACCTTTCCTCCCACTCTCCCACTTGCTGACCCCAATCCAGATCCATTAACTCACTAGCTGTGCCTCAGAACACCAGGTATTCTTCCTATGGGCTTTGCAGTGGCTACTTTTGATACCTAAAATGCTTTTCCCTCCAACACCTGTGTGGCTCACTCAATTACCTCATTCTGAGCTTGGCTCAAATCTCATAATTTCAGGAAGCCTTGCTTTGCCTTCCGTTTAAATTGAAACCTGTGCTTTTCCCTACCCCCATCCCAATGTCCATGTACTGCTCTGTTCTCCATAGCAGTTGTTACTGGCTAATCTATGACATCATTTATTTATTTTATTTTTTAAAAATTATTTCCTCCCCTCCAACTGGAACATAAGCTCTATAAAGGCAGGGATTTTTGCCTTTTTGTGGTTGATTCTACTGCACAGAGTGGTCCCTAGCACATCCCAGATGCTCAATAATATGTTAAATAATGAGTAAATAAACTTCCTTCTGAATATTACCTACGTCTTCCACAGGCTCCTCACACTGAACTTACTGTATTTTTGCCAAAACTACCCATGTCCATCTTGCCCACACTAGATGGCTAGAATAGGCCTGGTTTCATTACAGTTACCTACGTCACCTTCCTCTGTTGGGACCTCCTTGCCATCTCACTGTCAGCTCCTGCAGACCAGGAGCTCTTTGCCTCTTCTTTGCTTAGGTAACTGTACTTTCCCACAAGCCTCATTGCCTCTGTTGTGGCTCCCATTTAATTATTGCTTCTCATGCAGCCACAGGCATGTTGCTAAAATCTACATATAATCCTGTCCCTTGTTTGCTTACAATTCTTTCATGACTCCCCTTACTTTCAGGATGATGAACAAACCCCCAAGATGGTATTGTTACCGGTGGTGAATCTGTATGGGTCTGCAGCACACTGGATCCTTGCCTCCTTGGAGGAAAGAATTCGGCTGAGGGGCAGAAGTAGGTTTAAATCAGAGGGAGAGAGCAAGGCAAGTTTTAGAGCAGGAGTGAGACTTCATTAAGAGGTTTTAGAACAGAAGCAAAAGGAAGCAAAGTACACTTGGAAGAGGGCCAAGCAGGCAACTTGAGAGGTCCAAATGTCTCGTTCAACCCTTGACTCGGGGTTTTACACATTGACACCACGGCCCTGGGGTTTTCTTTTCTCTTCCCTTGAATCTTCCTTTGGAGCAGGCTGTTGCTCAACTACTGCATGTGCAATGTCGGTCAGCAGTTGGGAGGGTGACCACATGTGTAGTAAATTTACTAAGATTGTGCATATGCTCTCTGAAGGGGATTTTCCTTTACAGGTGGAATGCCTCCAGAGGAACATCACACATCAGTCATTTTGATTCTCAGTTCACATGCTTGAGCCCACTCATTCAACTTCTAAGATCTTGTTGGGAAGCTGCTGATCACCAGCTCCAGGTGTTTTCTATCTACTGGGAGACTGTCTTACCATGGAGCCAGCTGCAACCAATTATCATTTCAGAGAGACAGTTTAACCACCACCCGACATCGCCTGATGGTTGCCTGACATTCTTGGGGTAGGGGAGCCTCCACTGCCCTCCTCATGCCTGCCTAACTACCTACTCTAACATTCCCAGCCACCAAGAGTCCAAGACCCAATTCTTTGGGATAATGGACAAAGGTCAGTCTTCTGTAACTGCTTCCTGCTGTCAGAGGGGTGGTAGTGGTTGTTCTGTGGGTCTTGGCCTCTTGCTAGCTGTCAGGGCAGGATGGATCTGTGGGTTGATGAAAGTGGTATGCAGCCAGGTCAAAGGGAGACGAGGCAGGATTTTACCTCTCTCATGTTCCACTGATGGGCAGTCTAGGGATTCTCTGTAGAAGGGTGACGCTTGAATATTGAGAGGACAGCATCCCTCACTGAAGATCATCTAGAACTTGATGGCCTAAAAGTGAGAGAAGACACGTTGGGTATTAGATTTAGAAGACATGAACCGAAAAGGAGCAAAAGTAGGAGACAAACAAGTAGACCTAAAAGGGAAGAATCCAGGAGAACCATTTTCTGGTTCCTTCCCAATCTAACCAGCCCTGAGAGGTAAAGGTGGCAAATGGAGGATGATCTCTTTGCTCCCAGGAAGAGGGATGTTTACTGTTCCCGGGTGGCCTGATTCTTCAAAGTTGCCCATTGGAACACAGAGTGTCGCCCCAGACACTGCTCAGAGTGGAGCACTAAGCCTGCTGCACAAAGGCGAAAGCCCACAATGCTCACAGAACAACCTGCTAGCAGAGCCTAGAAGTGCTGGGAGCCGGGCGATCCGGCCAGACCAGGGCTGGAGTGGGGGGCGGGGGGACTACTGCGCAGGGACCAGTGGGTGAGGGGGCCAGTGAGTTGCCCCTGAGGAGCAGTCTGAGTGCTGTTGTGGTCGCTAGGCCGAGCGTGCGCTGGGAGAGATCGCCTAGCTATGGACTCTGCCTGCAGGGGGCGCTGTCCAGCGCGGTGCTGGCGATGGTCACTGGCGCGCGTGGTAAAGGGCGAACCAGCGAAGGGCACCAATCGGCAATCTTAGCTGCCCACACAGCGGACTCTCCAGCTCTTCGGGACCACCCGCCTCTGGGGCAGGAGTTTGGGCTCAGGTGGGTCCCGCGCTGTTGGGGATTGTTGAGAACTGCCACTGTGGAGGCCCGGACCCACAGGGCCTGCGAATCCCTCAACGCCTGGGACGGGGCGGCAGCTTGGGAAATCAGTTCCCGGGTGTCCTCTGGTTCTTTTCCTGGGGTCACTGGGAGGCAGAGCATGCCCAAAGCCAGAGCGCGGCAGCACCCCATCTCCTGACTGGATGGCGGTGGCTGGCATGCAAGGAGGGTTCAGTAAGACGGGGAAGAGCAGGAGGCAAGGGACTTTGGGTGTCGTGCGGCACCTAGAACACCTAGGGGCCCAGGACTGCCTCAGAGTACGTGCTACGGTGGGGTGGGGACCCAGAGCAGCACAGATGCCACTAGCCCCAGACCGACTGTTCCTTTGGCGATGCCACCGCAGACGACACCAGTTAATTCCCACACCTTCACCCCATGCTTCAGGTCAAAGCTAGTGACGCCACCTTCTCCAGGAAGCTCACCAGCACCTGAAGTCAGGCACGCTTCTCTTGGTCACCCCGCAAAGGCGAGATTCCAGAGCTTCATCAGCTGACATGCAAAGGACATAGAAAATACAATGGCTTCTTACTTATTGACCTTATATACTGGGAACTTGCTAAGTTCACTTCCCACTTCTGATAGTTTCTTCGTGTATTCCTTATGATTTTTTTGACATACACACGTTTCCTATAAGTAATGACAGTTTTACTTCCTCCTTTTTAATCTGTATGCCTTTTAATCCCTTTCCCCTACCTTGTACATTTACAAGGACCTCCAAAAAAAAAAAAAAAATGTTGAACACAGTGGAGAAAATGAATATCCTTTTCCCATTCCCTATCTTAGGGGGAAAGCATTCACTAGGCTAACAGCATAGTTAGGGTTTTTGTAGAAGCCCTTTATTACATTAAGGAAATTCCCACCAGTTTCTACTTTTCTGAGAGATTTTTTTGAAAAGAGTGTTATATTTTGTCTGTTTATTTCACAGCTGTGGAGACAATTATTTGGCTTTTCTCCTTTATTCTCTTAATATGATGAATTATATTGATTAATTTTTAAATGTGAAATCAACTTTGAATTCCAGAAACAAACTCGACTTGGTTATATTACATCACACATTTTGATGGATTTCATTTGCTAAAATGTTGTTAAAAGTTTTTGTGGCTATGCCCATGAGGAAAAATTACAGAAAAGTAATCTGTAATTTTCTTTTATTATTAGGTTTTGGTATTAACACATGCTGGACTCTAGACTGAATTAGGAAAAGTTGTCTCTGTGCTATTTTCTGAAAAAGTTCACATAACACTGGTAAGATGCAATAGCATCCTTATGTGCTTGACAGAATTCACCAGGAAACCTATGTGGACCTGCAGTTTTTCCTGGGAAGGTTTCTGCAGTCCTTTACTACCCTTCAATTTAGGGAAGATGTGTCATGATGCTCCCCATTTTTGTGCCTGATATTGGTAATTTGAGATCCTTCTTGTCATTCCAAATATGAAGTTTGCTAGAGATTTCCAGTTTTATTTTGTTAAAAAAAAAAAAACTGATAGCTTTGTTATTTTTTCTATTGTGCATTTTCTTCTCTTCTTTCCTTTTGCTACTTACTTTGGATTTAACGTGCTCACCCATTTTTTCTACTGTATGGAAACTTAAAATACTGATTTTTACATTTCTCTTCCTTTTTAATAAAATAAAGCTACAACATTCCCTTATGCACCACTTTAGCTATATCCCATAAATTTTTATTTCCTGTGTTTTACTTAAGTCAAGATATTCTCTCATTTTTCTTTTATTTTTTTGAGATGGAGTCTCACTCTGTCACCCAGGCTAGAGTTCAATGGTGTGGTCTCAGCTCACTGAAACCTCTGACTTCTGGGTTCAGGTGATTCTCCTGCCTCAGCCTCCTGAGTAGCTGGGACTACAGGTGCGTGCCACCATACCTGTCTAATTTTTCTATTTTTAGTAGAGACAGGGTTTCACTGTTTTGGCCAGGCTGGTCTTGAACTCCTGACCTCGTGATCTGCTCACCTCGGCCTCCCAAAGTGCTGGGATTACAGGCGTGAGCCACCGCACCTGGCCATTTTCTCATTTTTCTTGTCATTTTTCTCTTTGACCAACTGTTTATGTAAAAGTATATTTTGCTTAATTTCCAAGTATAAAGATTTTCAAGATACCTTAATCGCTATTGGTTTCTAATTTAATTCCACCAGGGCCAATTGTAAGTTTCTGATCCTTTGAAATTTTTAAGACACTTTTTTGCTCAGCATAGTCCTATCTTCATCAACATTCCTTACGTACTTAAATTATATTCAGCTATTCTTAGTATAGTGTTTCCAAATGTCAGTTAAATCAACTTAAGCCTTCTATATTCTTAACCATGTTTGTTAGCTACTTACTTTAATAGTTGCTGAGAAAGAGATATTAAAATCCCCTACTGTGACTGTAATATGTCTACTTATTGCTTTAGTTTGGTCAGTTTTTGCCTCATATATTTCGAATGTCAACTAAGTGCATAAAATTTAAGAAATTTTACTTCTAGATCCAAGATGACCAAATAGGAACAGCTCTGGAATGCAGTTCCCAGTGAGAACAACACAGAGGATGAGTGATCACCACATTTCCAAATGAGTTATTACTGCCCACAGACCAGGAGATCCCTGGGCTGAAAAGCACCATGAGTTTCCAGCATGGCTGTTTCAGCCGGCACAGCAGGTCTCCACACAAAAACTCAGACAAATCTGGGCAGCTGTTTCAACTGGCACCTAGATCACCTGGGAGACAGAGCCACTCATTCCACTGAAAAAAAGGGGGCTGAAACAGGGAGCCAGGTGATCTGGCTTGGTGGGTCCCACCCCCACAAAGACCAGCAAACTGAAATGCTCTGGATTTAGAGTTTCACAGCAAGTGCAGCTGGACCCAGGACAGTCCAGCTCTGTGAAGGGAAGGGCATCCGCCATTACCTAGGCAGTCCACCACTACTGAGGCAGTCCGCCATTACCGATGCAGTCTGCCATTACTGAGGCAGTCCGCCATTGCAGAGACAGTCCACCATTACTGTGGCAGACCGCCATTACCAAGGCAGTTCTAACTATACCTCTATAAACAAAACCACAGGAAGTTCAAACAGCAGCTGGGCAGAGCCCACTGCAGATCAGCAATGCCTCTGCTGGCAGACTGACTAGGCTACCACCTAGGTGGGCAGGACATCTCTGAAAAAAGGAAGCAGCACTTCAGGAACTTACAAATAAAGCCCCACCTTCCCAGGACAGAGCACCTGGGAAAAAAGGCAGTTATGATTTCCGCTGCAGCAGACTTAAACGTACCTGCCCAGCAGCTCTGAACAAAACAATGGAGCTCACAGCTCAGCACTTGAGCTCCTATAAGGGTCAGACTGTCTCCTCAAGTAGCTTCCTGACCCCCTTATATACAAAGAGACACTTCATAAAGGAGAACTCAGGCTGACATCTGGCAGATATCCTTCTGGGACACAGATAATAGAAGAAGAAACTGGCAGAAACCCTTACTGTTCTGCAGCCGCTGCAGGTGATCCCCAGGCAAGCAGGGCCTGGAGTGGACCTCCAGTAGTCCTACAGCAGAGGGATCTGACTGTTAGAAGGAAAACCAAAAAAACGGAAAGAAGTAACTTCACCATCAACAAAAAGGACATCCACTCAGAGACCCCATCTGAAAGGCAACAATTATAAAGACCACAGGTAGATAAATCCACAAAGATGGGAAGAAACCAGTGCAAAAAGGATGAAAACACCCAAACCAGAACACCTCTCCTCCTCCAAGGGATCATAACTCCTCACCAGCAAGAAAACAAAGCTGGATCAAGAATGAGTCTGACAAATTGACAGAAACAGGCTTCAGAAGGTGGATAATAACAAACCTCTCTGAGCTAAAAGAGCATGTTCTAACCCAATGCAAAGAAACTAAGAACCTTGAGAAAATGTTTGACGAAATGCTAACAAAAATAAACAGCTTAGAGAAGAATATAAATGACCTGAGGGAGCTGAAAAACACATGAGAACTTCGCAAAGCATACACAAATTTTAATAGCTGAATTGACCAAGCAGAAGAAAGGATATCAGAGACTGAAGATCAACTCAATGAAATAAAATGAGAAGGCAGTATCAGAGAAAAAAGAGTGAAAAGAAATGAACAAAGCCTCCAAGAAATTTGGGATCATGTGAAAAGACCTAATCTACATTTCATAGGTGTACCTGAATATGACAGAGAAAATGAATCCAAGCTGGAAAACACTATCCAGGATATTATCCAGGAGAACCTCCCCAACCTAGCAAGGCAGGCCAATATTCAAGTCCAGGAAGTACAGAGAACACCACAATGATATTCTTCAAGAAGAGCAACTCCAAGGCACATAATCGTCAGATTCACCAGGGTTGAAATGAAGGAAAAAATGCTAAGGGAAACCAGAGAAAAAGGTCAGCTTACTCACAAAGGGAAGCCCATCAGACTCACAGTGGATCTCTCGGCGGAAACTCTACAAGCCAGAAGAGAGTGGGGGCCAATATTCAATACCCTTAAAGAAAAGAACTTTCAACCTAGAATTTCATATCCAGCCAAACTAAGTTTCATAAGCAAAGGAGAAATAAAATCCTTTATGAACAAGCAATTGCTGAGAGATTTTGTCCCCACCAGGCCTGCCTTACAAGAGCTCCTGAAAGAAGCACTAAACATAGAAAGGAACAACCAGTACCAGCCACTCCAGAAACATACCAAATGGTAAAGACCATCGACACAATGAAGAAACTGCATCAACTAATGGGCAAAACAACCAGCTAGCATCAAAATGGCAGGATCAAATTCAACATAACAATATTAACCTTAAATGTAAATGGGCTAAATGCCCCAATCAAAAGAAACAGACTGGCAAATTGGATAAAAAGTCAAAACCCATCCATGTGCTGTATTCAGGAAACCCATTTCACATGCAAGGACACACGTAGGCTCAAAATAAAAGGATGAAGGATGATATATCAAGCAAATGGAGAGCAAAAAAGCAGGAGTTGCAATCCTAGTCTCTGATAAAATAGACTTTAAACCAACAAAGATCAAAAGAGACAAGAAGGGCATTACATAATGGTAAAAGGATCAATGCAACAAGAAGAGCTAACGATCCTAAATATATATGCACCCAATACAGGAGCACCCAGCTACATAAAGCAAGTTCTTAATGACCTACAAAGAGACTTAGACTCCCACATAATAATAGTGGGAGACTTTAACACTCCACTTTCAATATTAGACAGATCAATGAGACAGAAAATGAACAAGGATATCCAGGACCTGAACTCAGATCTGGACCAAACAAATCTAATAGACATCTACAGAACTCTCCACCCCAAATCCACAGAATATACATTCTTCTCAGCACCACATCATACCTACTCTAACGTTGACCACATAATTGGAAGTAAATCACTCCTCAGCAAATGCAAAAGAATGGAAATCATAACAAACAGTCTCTCAGACAGACCACAGTGCTATCAAATTAGAACTCAGCATTAAGAAACTAACTCAGAACTGCACAACTTGATGGAAACCGAACAACTGGCCCTTTTTTTTGAGATGGAGTTTCACTCTTGTTACCCAGGCTGGAGTGCAATGGCACGATCTCGGCTCACCGCAACCTCCACCTCCTGGGTTCAAGCAATTCTCCTGCCTCAGCCTCCCGAGTAGCTGGGACTACAGACACGTGCCACCATGCCCAGCTAATTTTTGTATTTTTAGTAGAGACGGGGTTTCACCATGTTGACCAGGATGGTCTCGATCTCTTGACCTCGTGATCCACCCGCCTCGGCCTCCCAAAGTGCTGGGATTACAGGCGTGAGCCA
>PVKV010020995.1:0-30521 GCA_004027835.1 Alouatta palliata
GAGGGCATGTGGGATGCCTTTTGGAAAACATACCAGGAGCCCCTGGATCCATCTGGATACTTCCCAGTGCTACATATCACAAGATACAAAACATAACAAGAAGTTGTGGCAAAAGTTCCTAAGGATAAATATCTCAGGAATCAGGACAAAGTCATTGTTATGGTGATGGGAAAAGGTTTTGCAAACTCAACTTGTGGGATTATTTTTTTCAGATTTAAACAACGCCTCGTCATGATGTACAGCCTTAGCTAGCCTTGCTTCTCTCTGCTGCCCACTTCAGTGATACCAGCGGGCATTACGTTGGTGGAAGCTGGTAAAATGTCTGAAGAATCTGTGAACCCAAAAAAGCCATGGGTACCCCTTTGGTGGTGGTAAAAATAAATTTTATTTATTTATTTTGAGACAGAGTCTCACTTTGTCATCCAGGCTGGAATGCAGTGGCATGATCTCAGCTCACTGCAACCTCCACTTCCCGGGTTCAAGCTATTCTCCTGCCTCAGCCTCCTGAGTAGCTAGGGTTACTGGTCTCGAACTCCTGACCTCAGCCTCCCAAAGTGCTGGGATTACAGGTGTGAGCTACCGCGCCCGGTCACGATAAATTGTACATTAGTGAGATCCATGGTGACCAACCTATCATTTTTCTTTTGCATGTTACTTTATGAGGAGGGTAAATCCACATTTGACAGGGCCCAGGATAGATGAAGCCAACCTTAGTTAATCCTGAGTTCTTCCTAAGAACTCATTCTGGGTATGTAACGTTTACTAAAAATAATAATAAAAGGCCATAAAGAGAAACTTTTGCCCAAGCAGACAGAATGTCTGTGATATTCACATTGCCAGGGAAATGACACAGGCTAGAAGAAATTATCATCATATGACTCACCAATACCCTTGCCAGTTTTTTTGCTGACAGATGGAGAGATAAAAGATCTAAAACTGTGTCTATGAGGGATTAACATTCTAAAATTTTGGTCACTCACAAGAATACAATATTAACACTCATTAGACAAGACATCGGCTCATCAAGGATTTTGCTTGTGGGACCCCAGCTGCCCCCACCCAGAAGACAAAGCTCAGTAACTCCAGAAGTCCATGGGAGTTAACTCTCCGTCTTCATCTTTTCCTTCCCTTCTTTTCAGACCTTCTTTCCTTCCTCTCCTTTCCCCTCATTCATTCCTCCCTTCTCTCTTTTCTGTTTCTCTTTCTGTTTTCTTTCTCTTTCTTTATTCCTTTCCTTCCAACAGATGGGATTTTATTTTAATTTTTATAATCCTATGTATAAAATTTCATTCAAAATGTTATCCTAGAAAAGAGTATAAATAATTTTTTGTCTCATTATATCTAACAGTTTTTCAAGCAAGCTAAGAATCTCTAAAATATCCAGCTCAGCAAAGAAACGGTAACTAGGTAATTTATTGTGAAGATGCCTTCTCTTCTAACACAAGCTCTACCCAGCAGGAAGGATTTCCTAAATATAAATCAGCAGTAAAGCATGTTCTCCTCTTCACTAGGCAAGTTTTTGCAAACACCCTGTTGCCAAGCTGCCGTCTCTGGGCAGGGAGGCTTATACAACGCCTGCCAATTGACTGCAGCAAGTCCTCAGAGCAGTGGAAGAAGAAGGGGCCGGTGTGATCGGACATGGGAAAGGGATCAAGAGAGACACTGAGCACTAAGCTCTGATTTTTTATCTTGTCCAAATTCCTAACTAAGGGGTCTAGGGAGTCATACCCTACAAACCATACATTCTCATCAGATGGGCTTTATTGGACCCTATATATTGTGACTTACTTTTCAGTTTGACTCTGGCATAACATTATAAGACAAAGAAAAAAAAATTAATCCCAAAATACATTTCCTTGCCACACCTTAAAATTGCCCTGCAAAGTGTCTTGTGGGAAGAATCCACATTCTGTAGAGAATCCGCTTCCTCCTTTGTTTTTCTTCCTTCCTTCCCAGATCCAGGAGATAATCATCTAAGGGCCAGGCATCCTTTTCAGTCCTACAAAAAACAATTTACAACCTGCTCTCTCTAAAGTCTACTATCTAAGAGCTTCCTCTGCAGAGTAAAACTCGGTCTCCACAATCCTTTATCTGTAACCTGAACATTCCTGTCTATCCCAGGTCTTCAGACAACCTCAACCAATTGTTGATCAGAAAATGTTTAAATTTACCTACAGCCTGGAAGCCCCCGCTTTTGTCCTGCCTTTCGCCAAACCAATGTACTTCTTAAATGTATTTGATTGATGTCTCATGCCTTGCAAAAATGCATAAAATCAAGTTGTATCCTGGCCACACTTGGCACATTTTCTCAGAACCTCCTGAGGGCTGTGTCACGGGCCATGGGCACTCATATTTGGCTCAGAATAAATCTCTTCAAATATTTTACAGCGTTTAACTTTTTTATTTTTAATGTTTGGGGTGGGAACTAAGGGGACTGCAGAGGAGCTTCCCACAGAGGTCAAGGCAAGGTGGGGTGTGCTGAGACACAGAAAGTAGGTTGGGGGAAGGCTAGATAGCAGGGTGTGCCCTGGGCCTGGGCTGGGGTTCTGCCCCGGGGCACACCCAGGGTGAGGGCTGCCCAGAGGAGCAGAGGCCTTAGGGAAAGGCAGGCACATGGGCCCTGAGCCCCCAAGGGGAAAGCAGGGAAGGAACAGAGGACAGAAGCCTGGGAAGAGGGTCTTCAGAACTGAGGGGGCACATGTGGGGTGGTCTGGTGCTCCAGAGACAGGAGATGCAAAAGTACAGGTGCCGGGAGCCCGGAGCCGCATAGATTCCCTGCCTGCCCAGGCTCCCTCGGCAGGAGTGGATCCCCCTGGGTTCTCCTCCTTGGAGCTGTGCCCTGAACCTGGCCCTGCATGGCCCTGGTGGGGAGGCTGAGGCCCACAGGGCACAGGTACTGAGGGCTCTGTGGTGTGGGGGTTCAGTCAGGCTGGTGGGAGAAATTTTAGTTATAGAGAATATACACAAACCCTTTTGGAAGGCCTGAGGGTTTTTACTATAGTACTTGGTTGAAGGCAGCCTTGTCCCCTTAGTTAAATAAATTAGAGTAGAAAATAAGGAATGTGGGGAGTTTATCTAACTAACTTACTTACTCATATGGTCCTAAGACTAACCTTTGTTCTACCCTGGATGCTTCTGAGCTCTGCTCCTCTTCCCAGTAGGCAATAATGGCAGAATTCAAAAACAAAAACAAAAACAAAAACATTTTCTCCCTTTCCCACATGGCACAGAGCTCATGACAGGCGCTGGGGAACAAGCACCCACCATTCAATGTCTCCGGGATCGTGGTCCCTCAAACTCTTGCACCACCTGCTGGAGAAGTCCTGGTGTCTGGGTGTCTTGGGAGGCTTCAGGAGAAGCCAGCAGCTGTGCTGTTACCTCCTGAGGGGCAGCCTGGCGAGCCTGCGAGTGTGGGCTGCTTCAGCACCAGTGGGTAGACAGCACTCATGCACTGAGGCCCTTGGGAGAATGGAAGGAGGAGAAGGAAGGAAAGAATGGAGTGATCCAGACCCCATCCACCAGGTCCCTGGGATGGAGAGACCCCTGTTCCCACAGTAGTTCCATACCGGGACCTCTACCGGCACTGATGATGTCAGCTTCTGCTTTTTTGTCCTCATCCGACAACTCCTTCTCATTTTCATCCTGGGGACAACACCTCTGAACACACCAGCCCTGAGGAAATCTGAGTCTAACCTGAGACAGTTCCCAAAGAATCATCTTGTCATTTCCAGACCTGCCCACAAGCTTCTTCCCTGGTCTCCTGCCTCTTGTTTGAAATCATCAAGCTGAGCTTCAGGACACTTGCGTGATGACACGATGCTACTCCTGCCTCTAAGGAAATACTGTTTTCTTCCTAGTAGACTTCATATAAAAGATGCACACTGAGTCTCCCACCTCTGCACGTGAGCATTTTATGAGACGGTGGTACTAGCTGTGTGACTCTATCACAGTTGATCCTTGACCTCACAGTCCCACTGCGAATATACAGTCATCATTCTGTTTTATATGCACTTCCCTTTCAGCCTCTCAATAAGAAAAAAGGGGTGTGAAGAGAAATAAAAAAGCAAGATTCTAAAGGCACAAAGTTTCAATGCTGCTCTGCTACCTAAACAGAGAACAAGTTTAATTTAGCTAATCCCAACTGTATGAATCTGGTTTTGCATTGCCATAAATACCTGTCAGTGGGTAACTTAGAAAAGAGGTGCAATTGGCTCATGGAGATGTAGGCCGCATAGGAGGCATGGCAGCTTCTGTTTCTGGGGAGGCCTCAGGAAACTTCCAAACACGGCAGAAGGCAAACGTGGACTGAGATGTCTCATAAGGTGGAGCAGGAGCAAGATAGAGGCAAAGGGGATAAATTACTATGAAGGATCCACCACCATGATTCAACCACCCCCACCAGGCCCCACCTCCAACTTTAAGGATCACAATTTGACATGAGTTTTGGTTGGAATACAGAGTGAAACCACATTATTCTGCCCTTGACCCTCCAAGTCTCATGTCCTTTGCACATTGCAAAATATAACCATGCCTTCCCAATATGCCCCCAAAGTCTTAACTTATTTCAGCATTAACGCAAAGCTCCGAAGTCCAAAGTCTCATCTGAGACAAGGGTAGAGTCCTGTTCACCTGTGAGACTGTAAAGCAAACAATGAGTTAGTTACTTTGAAGACACAATGAGGGTACAGGCAGTGGTTAAACATTTCCATTCCAAAGAAAAAACCCAGGACCGTAGGCCCCATGCAAGCTTGAAACCTAGCAAGGCAATCATTAATGTATTTTTTCTGAGGCAGAATCTCACTCTGTTGCTCAGGCTGGAGTACAGTGGCATTATCTTGGCTTACTGCAACCTCCACCTTCTGGGTTCAAGCGATTCTCCTGCCTCAGTATCCTGAGTACCTGGGAGTACAGGCATGTGCCACCACACCCAACTAACTTCTGTATTTTTAGGAGAGATGGAGTTTCACCATGTTGACCAGGCTGGTCTGGAGCTCCCAACCTCAGGTGATCCTCCTGCCTTGGCCTTCCAAAGTGATGGGATTACAGCTGTGAGCCAGCATGCCCAGCTGTCATTAAATCTTAAAGCTCCAAAATAATGTTGCTCCATGTTCCACATTGAGGGAACATTGATGTGGAAAGGGCTCCCAAAGCCTTGGGCAGCTCTGCTCCTGTGGTTTTGCAGGGTTCAGCCCTCATGTCTACTCTAACAGGCTGAGCTGGCATTGAGTTCCAGAAGTTTTTCTTTAAGTTGTTGATGGAACTACCATTCTGAGATCTAAAGGATGGTGGCTCCCTTCTCACAGCTTCACTAGGTAGTGTCCCAGTGGGAACTCTGAGCAGAGGGATCCAACCCCAAATGTCCCCTCTGCACTGCCCCAGTAGAGATTGCCCATGAGGGCTCCACCCTTGCAGCAGGTTTCTGCCTTGACACTCAGAGTCTTTTACATACATCCTGTGAAATCTAGGTGGAGTCTCTGACCCTCCATTCTTGTACTCTTTGCAACCACAGGCTTAAAACTACATGGAAGGCACTGTAGCTTATGGCTTGCACCCTCTGAAGAAGTGATCTGAGGTGCATATGGGCCCCTTTGAGGCATGTCTTGAGCAGAAGAGAAAGGAGATAAAATGCAAAAAGATCTTCTTAGGCTATGCAGAGAAGTGAGTTTCTTGACCTGGACCATGAAACCATTCTTCCTTCATAGGCCATGGGGTCTGTGATAAAAGGAGCTGTGGCAAAGCTCTCTGAAATGCCTTGGAGGCCGTTACCCCATTGTCTTGGATATTAACACTTGACCCTTTTTCACTTATGGTAATTTCCGAAGCCTTCTTTTTAAAAAAAAAAATATATATATATATATATATTTCATTGCATTTTAGGTTTCAGGGTACATGTGAAGAACATGCAAGATTGTTGCATAGGTACATACATGGCAATGTGGTTTTCTGCCTTCCTCCACATCACCTATATCTTGCATTTCTCACCATGTGTAAGAACATGCAGTGTTTGATTTTCTGTTCTTGTGTCAGTTTGCTGAGAACGTTGGTTTACAGGTTCATCCATGTCCCTACAAAGAATACAAACTCATCATTTTTATGGCTGTATAGTATTCCATGGTGTATATGTGCCACATTTTCCCTGTCCAGTCTGTCATCCATGCGCATTCGGGTTGGTTCCAAGTCTTTGGAACAGTGCTGCAATGAACATTCGTGTGCATGTGTCCTTATAATAAAACGATTTATAATCCTTTGGGTATATACCCAGTAATGGGATTGCTGGGTCAAATGGAATTTCTATTTCTAGGTCCTTGAGGAAGCCTTCTTAAATTTCTCCCTGGAAAACAGAATTTTCTCTTCTACCACATGAGCAGACTATATATTTTCAAAAATTTTAAGCTCTTCTTTCACTTTAAATATAAGTTCCAATTTTAGGTCATTTTTATGCTCACTCATATAAAGACAGCCTATTAGAAGCAGACAGGCCACATCTTGAATGCTTCACTCTTTAGAAATATAGTCAGCCAGATACCCTACATCATCACTCTCAAGTTCAAAGTTTTACAAATCCATAGGGAAGAGAAACAATGCAGCAACATTTTTTTAATAAGGCAAAATAAAAGTAACTTTTGCTCCAGTCACGAATAACTTCCTCCTTTCCTTCTGAGACCTCCTGAGCCTGACTTTCAATATCCATATTTTTGTCAGCATTTTGGTCACAACCATTTAAACAATCTCTAAGATGGTCCAACCTGTTCTATAACTTCCTGTCTTCTTTTGAGCCTTCGAAACTCTTCCAACTTCTGCCCACTATCCAGTCTCAAACCTGCTCCTACATTTTCAGGTATCTTTTATAACAGTGCTCCACACATCAGGGATTACATTTTGACACAAGTTTTCGCCATCGTCATTAAAAATATAAAAATAAAAATTGTTATAAATTTTCACTATTATCATTTTAAAAAATGTTTCCTTGGCTCATGGTCATGTAGACTATATACAAAGAATAGTGACTTGATTCTGGAAGGCCTCAGAATGCTTCTAGTCCTGCAAGAAGGCAAAAAAAAAAAAAAAAAAGACAGAGATGGCTCACATGGCAAAAGCAGGAGCAAGACAGAGAGAGAGAAGAGATACTACACACTTTTAAACAACCAGATCTCATGAGAACTCACTGTCATGAGTATAGCATCAAGGGGATGTTACTAAACCATTCATGAAGAATGCACCATGATCCCCACGATGATTCAATCATCTGCCAACAAGCACCAGCTCCAACATCAATGATTACATTTTGAGTTTTGGTAGAGACTCAAAGACAAATCATATAATTCTGCCCCTGAAACCTTAAATTGTACATCTTTCTCATATTGCAAAATACCGTAATGCCTTTCTAACAGCTCCTAAAAGTCCTAACACACTCCAGCATTAATGCAAAGGTCCTGAGGGACTGTGTTAGAAGAACTTCCAGGGTCAGCCAGGGGCTTTGTTCCCAGTGCAGGGATTTTCCTACCTCTGGCCGGCTAGGGGCTTTGTTTCCAGTGCAGGAATTTTCCCGCCTCTGGCTCCTAAAGGTGGAGGTTCAGTGACTCAGGGTTTTAAAACAGTAACCAATCTGGTAAAGAATTCAAAGATCAACTGATCCAGAGAAAGTGTTAAAAAAAAAACTCCTCTCATTGGGTAAGATTCAAAAAGGGGAGGGAGCAACTCAGGGGTATAATCTCCAGCCACCCAGGCCTGCAGTGGCACCCCCTCTGGGTCACCTTCCATGGCATGGAAGCTGTCCTTTTGTTCTGCCTAATGAACCACACTGCTGCACACTCTTTGGGTGCTTGAGTTCTATTTGAGCTGTAACACTCACCGTGACACTGAGGCCACTTATTCATCTGGGTTGTAGAGGCCAAGAACCTGAGTTCCAGAAAATCTGGTTGCATCCAATCCAGTTACAGTTCAAAGTCCAAAGTGTCATCTAAAACAAGGCTATAGCCTCTTCTGCCTATGATCCTGTGAAATAAACAGCAAGATAGGAACTTCTCATGCACAATTTGGGTACAAGCAATGTGTAAACATTCCAATTTAAAAGGAGAGAAATTTGGGGAAAACAAAATCTGAACAAACAAGACTACAATCCCCATGCAAGTCAAAAACCCAGAAGGGCAGTCACTAAAACTTAAAGCATCAGAATCATCTTTTTTGACTACATGACCCACAACCAGGATGCATTGGTAAGAGGGGTGGGTTCTCAAGGCTCACTGGGCATGTCCACACCTGTGGCTTTGCAGGATTTTGCCCCGACCACTTCCTTCATGGGCTGGGATGCTTTTGAGAGCCTGTAGTTTTTTCCACACTGAGGTTGTCTGGTGGGACTGTGATTCTGGAGTCTGGAGGATGGTGTGGTCCTTTCTGTGGGAGATACAACTTACATTTTCCTTCTGCATTGCCCTAGTAGATGTTTTCCATATGGCTCTTCCTTTACACCAGGCTTCTGCCTGGACACTCAGGTTTTCTGTACATTCTCTGAAAATTAGGCAGAGGACCCAAAGCCTCTAGTCTTGTGCTCTGTGCACCTTCTGCCTTACCACTATGTGGAAGCCACCTGGGCTTATACCTTGTACCCTCTGAACACTTACCCAAGCTGTACCTGGATGTCTTTCGGCCATGGCTAGAGCTGGAGTCGCAGGGATGTAGGGAGCAGTGTCCTGAGGCTGTACAGAGCAGTGGGGTCTTGGGACTGGCCCAGGAATCCATTCTTCTCTCCTGGGCCCCAGGGTCTGTGATTAAAGCAGCTGATGCAAAAGTCTCTGAAATGCCTTCAAGGCCTTTTCTCCATTTTCTTGGCTATTAGCACTCAGCTCCTTTTTATGCAAATTTCTGAAGTCTTCTTGAATTTCATGCTTGGAAAATTAGCTTATTTTTTTTAATTGCAGTTTAGGTTTTAGAGTACATGTGAAGAACATGCAAGATTGTTGCATAGGTACACACAAGGCAGTGTGATTTGCTGCCTTCTTCCCTATCACCTATATCTGGCATTCCTCCCCAACTCCCCACCCTCCACTGTCCCTCCCCTATTTCCCCCCAGCAGACCCCAGTGTGATGCTTCCCTCCCTGTGTCCATGTGTTCTCATTGTTCAACACCCACCTATGACTGAGAGCATGCAGTGTTTGATTTTCTGTTCTTGCGTCAGTATGCTGAGAATGACGGTTTCCATGTTCATCCATGTCCCTACAAAGGATACGAACTCATCGTTTTTGATGGCTGCACAGTAATCCATGATGTATATTTGCCAGATTTTCCCGGTCCAGTCTATCATCGATGGGCATTTGGGTTGGTTACAAGTCTTTGCTATTATAAACCATGCTGCAATGAACATTCGTGTGCATGTGTCCTTATAGTAGAATGATTTATGATCCTCTGGATATATACCCAGTAATGGGATTGCTGGGTCAAATGGAATTTCTATTTCTAGGTCCTTGAGGAATCGCCACACTGTCTTCCACAATGGTTGAACTAATTTACACTCCCACCAACAGTGTAAAAGTGTTCCTATTTCTCCACAACCTCTCCAGCATCTGTTGTCTCCAGATTTTTTAATGATCGCCATTCCAACCAGCGTGAGATGGTATCTCAGTGTAGTTTTGATTTGCGTTTCTGTAATGACCAGTGATGATGAGCATTTTTTCATATGGTTGTTGGTCTCATGTATGTCTTCTTTTGTAAAATGTCTATTCACATCCTTCACCCACTTTTGAATGGGCTTATTTCTTTTTTTCTTGTAAATCTATTTTTAGTTCTTTGTAGACTCTGGATATCAGCCCTATGTCGGATGGGTAGATTGCAAAAATTTTTTCCCATTCTGTTGGTTGCCGATTCACTCTAATGACCGTTTCTTTTGCTGTGCAGAAGCTGTGGAGTTTGATTAGGTCTCATTTGTCTATTTTGGCTTTTGTTGCCAATGCTTTTGGTGTTTTGGTCATGAAGTCCTTGCCTACACCTATGTCCAGAATGGTTTTGCCTAGGTTTTCTTCTAGGGTTTTTATGGTATTAGGTCTTATGTTTAAATCTTTAATCCATCTGGAGTTAATTTGAGTGTAAGGTGTCAGGAAGGGGTCCAGTTTCTGCTTTCTGCACATGGCTAGCCAGTTTTCCCAACACCATTTATTAAACAGGGACGCCTTTCCCCATTGCTTGTTTTTGTCAGGTTTGTCAAAGATTGGATGGTTGTAGATGTGTGGTGTTGCCTCCGAGGCCTCTGTTCTGTTCCATTGGTCTATATCTCTGTTTTGGTACCAGTACCATGCTGTTTTGATTACTGTAGCCTTGCAGTATAGTTTGAAGTCTGGTAGTGTGATGCCTCCAGCTTTGTTCTTTTTGCTTAGAATTGACTTGGCTATGCGGGCTCTCTTTTGGTTCCATATGAAGTTTAAGATGGTTTTTCCCAGTTCTGTGAAGAAGGTCATTGGTAGCTTGATGGGGATAGCATTGAATCTGTAAATTACTTTGGGCAGTATGGCCATTTTCACGATATTGATTCTTCCTAACCATGAACATGGAATGTTTCTCCATCTGTTTGTGTTCTCTCTTATTTTGTTGAGCAGTGGTTTGTGGTTCTCCTTGAAGATGTCCTTTACATTCCTTGCTAATTGTATTCCTAGGTATTTTATTCTCTTTGTAGCAATTGTGAATGGCAGTTGGTTCTTGATTTGGCTCTCTTTAAGTCTGTTATTGTTGCATAGAATGCTTGTGATTTTTACACATTGATTTTGTATCCTGAGACTTTGCTGAAGTTGCTTATCAGTTTCAGGAAATTTTGGACTGATATGATGGAGTCTTGTAAATATACAATCATGTCATCTCCAAATAGAGGCAATTTGACTTCCTCCTTTCCTATTTGAATACGCTTTATTTCTTTTTCTTGCCTGATTGCTCTGGCTAGAACTTCCAATACTATATTTAATAGGAATGGTGAGGGAGGGCATCCTTGTCTAGTGCTAGATTTCAAAGGGAATGCTTCCAGTTTTTGCTCATTCAGTATGATATTGGCTGTTGGTTTGTTGTAAACAGCTTTTATTATTTTGAGATACGTTCTATCAATACCTAGTTTATTGAAGGTTTTTCTTTTTTTTTTTTTTTTTGTCAAAGGCCTTCTCCGCATCAATTGAGATAATCATGTGGTTTTTGTCTTTGGTTCTGTTTATGTGTTGAATTATGTTTACAGACTTGCGTATGTTGAACCAGCCTTGCATCCCCGGGATGAAGCCTACTTGATCATGGTGGATAAGCTTTTTGATATGTTGTTGCAATTGGTTTGTCAGTATTTTACTGAAGATTTTTGCATCTATGTTCATCATGGATATTGGCCTGAAATTTTCTTTTCTTGCTGAGTCTCTGCCAGGTTTTGGTATCAGGATGATGTTGGTCTCATAAAATGATTTGGGAAGGATTCCCTCTTTTTGGATTGTTTGGAATAGTTTCAGAAGGAATTTATTTAAATACAAATTCCAACTTTAAGACATTTCTTTGCTCACGCATGAGAGACAGTCTATTATAAGCAGACAGGCCATGTCTTGAGCTTTGCTGATTAGAAGTTCATTCTACCAGATACACTCTAAATCATTATACTCAAGTTGAACATTTCACAGAATCCCCAGGGCAGGGAAAAGAAGCAGCCACATTTTTTGCTAAGGCAAAACAAATGTAACATTTCCTCCAGTTTCCAGTAAGCTCCTCATTTTCATCTGAGACCTCCTCAGCCTCACCTTCACAGTCTATATTCCTGTTAGCCCTTTTATCACAACCATGAACCAGTCTCTACAATTGTCCAAATTCCCCCTTATCTTTCTATCTTCTTCTAAGACTTACAAACTCTTCTAATCTCAGCTCATAAACCAGTTCCCAAGTTGCTTCTGCATTTGAAGGTATCTTTATGGAAGGCTGGCAATGTGGTTAAAAGGAAAAGCTCATTTTCATGGGGAAAATTCAGAAAGGTTTCGTACATTCACATAAAAAGGAGCCAAGTGCTAATAGCCAAGACAATGAGGAAAAGGCCTCGAAGACTTTTCAGAGCTCCACACCTCAGTACCAATTTTCTGTATTATCATAAGGAAAAGAGGTTTAATTGGCTCATGGTTCTGCAGCTTGCATAGGAAAGCATAGTGGCTTCTATTTCTGGGAGGACTCAGGAAGCTTCCAGTCACAGTAGAAGACAAAGCAAAAGCGAGACGCGTCACATGGCAGGAGCAGGGGCAAGACAGAGAGAGGGAAGATGTGCCACACACTTTTAAACAGCCACCTCTAATGAGAATTTACTCACTATCACGAGGACATCATCAAAGGGATGGTGCTAAACCATTCATGAGGATTCCACACTCATGATTCAATCATCTCCCACCAGTCACCACCTCCAACATGATAGGTTACCATTTGCCAAGAATTTTGGTTGGAACACAGTCTGACGATATTATTCTGCCCCAACCCCCCAAGTCTCATGTCACCCTCACATTGAAAAATACAATCATAGTTTCCTAACAATCTTCATTTCAGCTTTAACACAAAGGTTTAAAATCAAAAGTCTCATCTGAGATGAGGCTAGAGTCCCTTCTGCCTATAAATCCATGAAGCAAACAGCAAGTTAGCTGTGTCTAAGACACAATGAGGGTATAGGCATTGGGTAAATATTTTCACTTAAAAAGGAAGAAATTTGCAAAACACAAACAAAAAAAAAGACTACAAGCACAATCCAAAGTGCAACAGGGAAGTCACTAAAATTTAAAGAATCAAATCATCTTCGTTGACTCCATAATCCACATCCAGGCACACTGGTGTGAAAGAGGAGCTCCTAAGCCCTTGGACAGCTCCACACTTGTGGTTTTATAGGGTTTAGCATCCACCGCTGCTCCCATGGGTTTGGCTGGTGTTGAGAGTCTGCAGCTCTTTCCACATTAAGGGTACAAGCTTCTGGTGGGTTTATGATTCCGGGTTCTGGAGGATGATGGCCCTTTGTGTGGGGCTTTTGACTTCCCTTTTTTCCTTCTGCAACGCCCTAGTAGCAATTTTCCATGAGGGCTTCCCTTCTGCAGCAGGCTTCCGCCTAGACACTCAGGCTTTTCTGTACATCCTCTGAAATCCTGAAAGGGGCCCCCAAGTCTCTACTCTTGTACTCTGTGCACCTGCTGGCTTAACACCATGTGGGAGCCACCTGGGCTTAGAGCTTGTGCCCTCTGCAGCAATGACCCAAGCTGTACCTGGGCATCTTTGTGCCATAGCTGGAGTTGCAAGGATGCAAGGAGCAGTGTCCTGTGGCTGGACCAAGCAGTGGGGCCATGTGTCTGGCCCAGGAAACCATTCTCTCCTGGGCCCCAGGGCCTATGATAGAAGCCGCTGATGCAAACATCTCTAAAATTCCTTCAAGGCCTTTTTCTCCATTGCCTTGGCTATTAGCACTTGGCTCCTTTTTATGCAAATTTTGAAGGTTTCTTGAATTTCCCCCTCTGAAAAATAAGCTTTTCTTTTTTACCACATAGCCACGCTACAAATTTTGCAAACTTTAAGCTCTAAGATTTCCAACTATAAGACATTTCTTTGCTCACACATATGATACAGTCTGTTAGAGGCAGCCCGGCCATGTCTTGAGCTTTGCTGATTAGAAGTTCATTCTACCAGATACAGCCTAAATCATCATACTCAAGTTCTGAGTTTCACAGAATTTCCAGGGCAGGGCACGAGGCAGCCACAGTTTTTGCTAAGGCAAAACAAAAGTAATCTTTGCTCCAGTTCCCGGTAAGCTCCTCATTTCCATCTGAGACCTCCTCAGCCTCACCTTCACTGTCCATAGTTCTGTTGGCCATTTGATCACAACCATTTAACCAGTCTCTATGATGAAGCAAACTCTCCCTTATCTTTCTGTCTTCTTCTAAGATTTCCAACTCTTCCAACCCTGCTCACTACCCGGTTCCAAACTTGCTTCTGCATTTGCAGGTATCTTTACAGAAGACTGGCAATGTGATTAAAAGGGGAAGCCCATTTTCACGGGGAAAATTCAAAAAGGTTTCAGATATTTCTATAAAAAAGAGTCAAGCGCTAATAGCCAAGGCAATGGGGAAAGGCCTTGAAGAATTTTCAGAGCTCCACTCCTCAGTACCAATTTTTTGTGTTATCATAAGGAAAAGAAGTTTAATTGGCTCATGGTTCTGCAGGCTGCATAGGAAAGCATAATGGCTTCTGCTTCAGAGAGGACTCAGGAAGCTTCCAGTCAAAGCAGGAAACAAAGGAGAAGTGAGACATCTCACATGGCAGGAGCAGTGGCAAGACAGAGAGAGGGAAGGCATGCCACACATTTTTCTGAACAACCACATCTCATGGGAATTCACTGACTATTACAAGGACATCATCAAGGAAATGATGCTAAACCATTGTGAAGGATCAACTGCCAAGATTCAATTATCTTCTGCCAGGCTCTACTTTCAACATAAGGGATTACAACTTGATATGAGTTTCGGTAAGAACATAGATTCCAATTATATTATTCAGCCCTTGATCCCCCAAGTCTCATGTCTTTCTCACATTGCAAAATACGATTATGGTTTCTCAACAGTCTCTGAAATTCCTAAGTCATTCCAGCATTAACTCAAATGACCCAAGTCCAAAGTCTCATCTGAGATGAGGCTACAGTCCCTTCTGCCAATGAGCCTGTGAAATAAAAAGCAAGTTAACTGCCTCTGAGGTGTAACGAGGGTATAGTCATTGGGTAAATATTCTCATTCCAAAAATAATTTTGCCAATGAAAACACAAATGACACTACAGGCCCCATGTGAGTCCAAAACCCATCAGGGCAGTTACTAAATCTCACAGCTTCAAAACAATCTTTGATTTCATGACCCACATCCAGGGCACACTGGTGTGGAGGGTGGTCTCCCGAGGCCCTGGGCAACTCAACCTGTGGCTTTGCAGAGTTTAGTCCCCATAGCTGGTCTCATTGGCTGGCCTGCCACTGAGTGCCCATAGCTTTTCTACCCTGAGGGTGCAAGCTGTTGGCTCCACCATTCTGGTGTCTGATGGATCGTGGTTATTTACTCATAGCTCCACTAGGCAATGTCCCAGTGGGGACTATGTGGGCTGGCTCCAATTCCACATTTTTATTCCACACTGTCTTAGTAAAGGTTTTCTATGCATGCTCCACCACTGCACCAGGGTTCGGCTTGACAGCCAGGCTTTTCTGTGCATCCTCAGAAACCTAACTGAAGGCTTCCAAGGCTCAAATCTTGTACTCTGTTGGCCTTCAGGCTTTACATTACATGCAAGTCACCAAGCCTTATGGGCTGCACCCCCTGAAGCAGTGACCCAAGATTTCTCTGGGCCTCTTTGAGACATGGCTGGTCCTGGAGCTGAAGGGATGCAGGGAGCAGTGTCCTGAGGCTGCACAGGACAGGGATCCTGGACCTTACCCAAGAAACCATTCTTCCCTCCTAGGCCTCAGGGCCTGTGATGGGAGGGGCTGCTGCGAAGGCCTCTGCAATGCCTTCAAGTCCTTTTACCCATTTCTTGGCTATTAGAACTTGGCTCCTTTTTATTTATGCAAATTTATGAAGCATTCTTAAATTTTTTTCTCTGAAGATGGGCTTTTATTTCATACTACATGGCCAGGCTGCAATTTTTCTAAACTTCTAAGCTCTATTTCCTCTTTAAATATGTTTCAACTTTAGATCATTTTTTTGCTCATGCATATAAGCACAGGTGGTTAGAAGTAGACAGGTCACATCTTGAATGCTTGGTTGCTTAGAAATGTATTCCACCAGATCTCCTAAATTACCACTCTCACTTTCAACATTGCACAGATCCCTAGGACAGGGCCCGATACATCCAAGTTCATTGCTAAGGCAAAACAAAAGTAATCTTGCTCCAGTTTCCAGTAAGTTTATTTCTGAGACCTCCTCAGCCTTGCCTTCACTGTCCATATTTCTGTCAGATTTCTACTATTTGTAGAATCCTTTAACTGTAGAAAGTCCACACTTGAATATCTAGTTATTCAATGCTATCAACTCCTGGGTCACTTTTTGGAAAAACAGTATAGTGTTGTAAGAACTGCTGCACCTTGGATTTCAAGTCTCTCACTCGAGTTGGATGGATGTGGTGAATTTCAGCTGAAGAAATCATGTGATCATGTTTCCGTAATTCTGAACATCATCAGCCTCCACACATCTGTCTTTTTTTTTTTTTTTTTTTTTTTTTTTGCCACGTTGCCTGCTCTCTTTGACTTTCATAAGAACTTCTTTGTGTACATGGATGAGGTCAAGGAAGTTGGTCTGGTGTACCTGAGACAGCACTAACAGGTCCATGACTGGGCCCAGGTTTTGCCTGGCCTGATCAGCAAAGAGCTCACTGATGGTGTTGCAGGCATTTGAGGGAAGTGGATGATCTGGTCCAGCTCCAAGGCCTGGCTGAGGCTGAAGAAGAACTGGCTGCCTTCTGATGCTCTTTCCATCCTCATCTGCTTGCGTGCCATCTCATTGGCTGTGAGGTTGAGCTGTGCACCCTGTTGTCCATCTTCTTGGTGAAGCACTCAAAGCCGTTAATCCTCCTCTTCCACTCTGAACATTGGAGGTGGGCTCAGGGTCAGAAAGAAGCTGGCACTCACCATCTCAACCTTCTCAGCCTTCCTCTTGCCCTGTTTTCAGGTTGTCTCTGCAGTGCTGCTGGGGCACATCGGGAAGTGATGAAGACATGGCACTGTGGCCACAACCAAAAGCTGGCCATGTGGTTCATCTACCAGACTGGGCCCTTTCTGCACTTGGGCAGGAAGTCATCCTCAAAATGGCCTGTGGAAGCCCTGATGCACGAACTGAAGCCCTGAGGCAGCACACACCCTGCTGAGCCTGCTGCTCATTTCCTCTGTGTTGCTCCTTTTGCAGCAGAGTCTGTTGCACTGGGGTCTGTGCATGCCAGGCAAAGCCAAGCTGGCTCAAAGAGCAACCAGCCACCTCTGCAAGGGTGTGACAGGAGTAGGTGGACCAACCGCCAACCTCACTTGCTGCCAGTCAGGGTAAATCAGCTCTTCTACCCTGAAGGTAGGGCCCCAGTGCCATCTGCTTTGCCTCAGGCCTCTGCTCCATCAGACATCCAGTGGCAGCCACTCAGGGTGTGGGAACCTGGCCACCCCTCCTTCCTTGAGTAGATGAGGTTGGTGGCTGGTCCACCTGCTCCAGGAATACCCTTGCAGAGGTGGCTGGTTGCTCTTTGAGCCAGCTTGGCCTTGCCTGGCATGCACAGGCCGCAGGTATTGGCACCCTGCTCCAAGTGATCTTGTTCTGTCTTGGCCTGAATTCTAAGTCTGGCCAGGGCCACAGAGTGTTTGGTCCCCTGTGTTGTAATCCTAGCTGCTGCTGGGGACTGTTGGTGCCCCTTCTTTCCCAGAGCTCAGGATGAGCCTGACCAGGCCAGCACCCTTTAGGCTTGGGACTTGTGCCCTAAAAGAAGGCTTCTGTCTCAAAGGTTGGGTGAGAAGATGTATGACATGTGCAGTCTGCCAGGATTGCCAGGATGCCCCATTCATTTTTCCCTCCAGTGACCTCAAAGTGACTAGCTGTTTCATTGAGAATGACTTCCCAAGGCCCAGGAGCCACCTGGGGCTGCAGAGCAGCTGGCTGCACACTGCTCTGGCTTCTCCCATGTTGTGTTGGTCACTACACACCAAGAGGGGTCAGATGCAGGGACCATGGAGTGGGATTGTCCCTGGAGCTGTGTCTGGGTTATCATGGAGCTGAACTGCTCCTGGTGTCAGGGCCTTGATGGGGCTGTAGTGGATCATCCAGGGGTGTCCAGAGGAGATGTGGGAGAAAATTGCTGTGAGGATGAATGAGAGATGACTGTCAGCACAGAACAGGCACCGAGTGAGTGCTCAGCAGTTACCCTCAGCAGCTGTCCAGAAGCCAGCACTGCCCACCTGGTAGTGACTGTCTCCAAGCCAGGAGGAAGGGAAGAGAGTAGGTCACCTCTCTCACAGACGCTCACCTGACTCTGATCAGTCAGCTGTGCTAAGATGTGCCTCTCACATAGAAAAGGGTCCTGCATGCAGAGCCATTCACAAACACTGCTGTGTGTCTAACTGCTCCATGACACAGAGGCGGTGGGTGCTCAGCAGTGGCGACATCCTGGGGTAACAGCATCCATCACAATGGAAACCTGCTTGGGTCAACAAGGCCCAGAGTCAGTGTCCTCTATCCCCTGAATTGACATATGTGTGCATACACTGTGTTTGGGTTTGTGCGTGTGTGTGTGTGTGTGTGTGTGTGCGTGCGTGCGTCTGTGTGTCGCTTCTCTGGTCAGGCCTAGCTGCTCCACTCATAAGTGCACCCATGTCCTTATCACTGTCACCTGCAAAGCCTGTGGCCAGGATTAGAACATCCATTGGTGCGTCCCAAACTCTGCCCTCCCCATCCAGGCTGGTCCTTCAGATGCAGAGGAAGGACACAGCGCAGAGCACAGAGAGCTGGTGCCCTCTCTTGGTGGAAGCCAGGTAGTGTGTGAGTGCTAGGTCTGCCTGGCAGGTTTAGAGTCAACACATCTCTTTATCTTCTCTTCCCAGCAGCCCTCCAGGATGCCAGGACTCACCTTCCTTACAGATGGAAGCAAGCAGGCTCCAAGGACAAGCCTCCTCCCTGAGGTTACACAGCGGCCACCTGACCAGGTCCCATAAACCAGGCCACTGCTGGTCAGGTTCCTACTGACCAGGACCCCACTGATGAGGTCTTTGCTGACCAGATAATCCTGACCAGGTCTCCACTGACCAGGCCCCTAATGACCACACCTCCACTGACCAGGCCCTCACTGACCACGTCTCCACTGACCATGTCTCCCTGACCAGGCCTCCACTCAATAGGCTTCACTGACAAGGCCCCCACTGACCAGGCCACTGGTCCACCAGGCCAACCCAGGTCCCTGCTGACAACATCGCAATTTACCAGGTTCACGTTGACCTGACCCCCAACTGAACAATTCTCCACAGGTCAGTTCCCTGTCGTGATCAGGCCCTCACTGACCACGCCTCCCTAACAAGGCCCCCACTTTATAGATCCCATGGACCAGACCCCTGACCAATTCCCCCTGACCAGTCCCCACTGACCAGGCCTATGCTGACAAGGCCAGCACTGACAAGACCCCCACTGATGAGACCACAATTTACCAGGTTCCTGCTGACCCAACCCCCACTGACTAGGCCCAAACTATTCAGACCCCAAACAACCAGGTTTGCATTGTTTAACTTCCAACAGACCAGGTCCCACTAGCAAGGCCAGCACTGACTAGGTCCCACTGACCAGGCCCCCGATGACTAGGTCTCCAGGTCCCCACTGACAAGGCCGTCACTGAAGAGACCACCACTAACCAGGTCCCTGCTGATCAGGTCCCAACTGACCAGGCCCTGATGACCAGGTCTTCACTGACCAGGCCCCACTGACCAGGCCCCTGAGCAGTGGTGCTCCAAGTCCCCTTCCAATGCCCCCTCAGGCCACAGACCCTCTCTCTGCATATGCACCCACAGGTCAGGTCCTGGGGGTCTTCTCTGGGCAATGACCCTCTTCCAGGACACAGGGAGGGACAGTTGGCCTCAGGCTCCAGGTACCCGGCTTCATACTCACCTCTCAAGGCCCTCTGAGACCATCTCAAAGGAGACAATGAGGTGGCCTGGCACTACCTGGACACACAATCGAGCCTATTCCTGAGCCTCAGAGCGGGAGGAAGGGAGGGACATTTGGCAGAGGAGGCACCCTGTTCTCCTGGGTCTCCCAGGGCCCTTCCTGCAGAGCCCACATCTAGACACACAGCACAGAGGCTGCCGGGAGACTGGTCCAGAGCATTCAAAGGTGAGCCAGGCACAGGAGGACTGTCCCCAGACAGCCAGAACAGAAGGCCTTCTGCTAGTTTCTCGGTACCTCACTGAATGTGGCAGGTTCTTTCTGCTGGTAACTGGTCAGCACGTGCTGGGCAGGGCTTGTCCTGTGCTTCCTCGGTGGCTCCACCTCTGCTTCTCAGAAAAATCACTCATTCCACGGCTGGGGCAGGAGAATGTGTGAGATAAGCTTGGAACATCTTGTTGGACCAGAAAGTAAAAAAGTGCTAAAAGAATAATGAAGACAGATAAAAAAGACATGAAGTCAGCTTCAAATTATGACCACTGGCCAAATCTGGGGGCATTTGAGCACCAAAATCATAAAATTTCCTTTCCTCCCTATTTATTGGTTTTATTTATCCACATAGAATAAAAGAATAAGAAAATAATCATTTGGGGCTGGGTGCAGTGACTCATGCCTGTAATCCCAGTACTTTGGGAGGCTGAGGCAGGTGGATCACGAGGTTAGGAGATAGAGACCATTCTGGCCAACACGGTGAAACCCCATCTCTACTAAAAATCCAAAAATGTAGCTGGGCATGGTGGTGCACAACTGTAGTCCCAGATACTCAGGAGGCTGAGGCAGGAGAATCACTTGAACCCAGGAGACGGAGATTGCAGGGAGCCGCGATTGCACCACTGCACTACAGCCTGGGCAACAGTGCAAGACTCCATCTCAAAAAAAAAAAAAAAGGAAAGAAAAGAAAAGAAAAAGAAAATAATCATTTGGAAAACACCATAGTAATAATTGTTCAAGCACAAATCATTAATAAAATGTGAAATCTACTGGGTGAAATTCTGAGGCGTAATCAGATATTTACAGAGCCTCAAAGTATGTCCATACAAAATACTGTTGAACTACAAAAGAAAACAGTAAAATTACCATGGAAAAACCTGGCAGGCACTCCTTAACTCTATTACTAACTATAGTAATAAAAACTGTAAAATGCAAATAAGCCATCAATGACCTCCACTAAAGTATTAATGATGATGTTATGTGTCTTATTAGAATCAATTAAAACATCATGTAAACAGCTCAGTAATGAAACTTTATGACCTTTTAAGTCGTAAGATTTTTTTCTTAAGAGTTTACGATTTAGACGTTCTCTTCATTTAGATGTGGCTCATCAGTGCATTCCAGAGAAGAAACTAGATGGGAGTAAATGTCCAACACAGCAACAGTTGGGAAGAAAAAGAAAGAATTATGTTCCTTAACTGAAACATTTTCTTCTTTTTTTTTTTTTTTAATGAGACAGAGTCTTGCTCTGTTGCTCAGGCTGGAGTGCAATGGCATGGTCTTGGCTCACTGCAGCCTATGCCTCCAAGGTTCAAATGATTCTCTTGCCTCAGCCTCCCTAGTAGCTGGGATTACAAGCATCTGCCACTGTGCCCAGCTAATTTTTGTATTTTTAGTAGAGATGGGGTTTCACCATGCTGGCCAGGCTGGTCTCGAACTCCTGACCTCTTGATCCACCCACCTCGGCGTCCCAAAGTGCTGGGATTACAAGCGTAAGCCACGCTGCCTGGCCTAAAACATTTTCTTTAACTAAATGTAAGTTTTAAAAATAAGAGTTGAGAACACTATCAGTGTGGGTAAAACCCCGCCATGGGCACTGAGGAAGGAGAACTGTCCAGACCCCAGACACAATGAGTGCCTGAGGAATATCTTCATTTATAGTGTTACTACTCAGCTATTTCCTTTGTATAATCCTCTATACACAATCATATACTAGTTTATAGAATTAGTGCCTGAAGTATAACTTACTGCTTATATATATCTAGCTTGTGTAATCATGCTTAATGCTTTTATCTAACATACTGAGTTCCATATAATTTTTCTATATAATCATATAGGTATTGTAGTTGGAGCTACACTGACACATTTAGTGCTGATTTATAGGATCCTTCTATATAACCATATAGCAGTTTGTAGCAGGAAGAATGCCTAGAGCAGTCACAGAACAGAAGCAGTACAGGGGAAAACAGGACAAGAACCAAAGACCAGACCAGGACAAGAACCGAAGACCCAGGCTGTGGCATCCCTGCCTGAAAGGGCATATGCTGTATGGCAGGCTTGGAGCAAGAGCGTCTCCTCCTGATAAAGGAGTTGTAGTACCTTGCATTCAGTTCCTGTGTAAAGTAGGCCTCAGGCCTGAAGTCCTGGAAATAACCGAGGGAGAAGAACCCCTCTGGTGTGACCAGTCACCGTGGCTGTACACCCTGTCAGTCTTTTCTCACTTCTGTACTAGCTCAAGTCATCCTCCCATAAATATCTTAAGAGAAGAGCACAAGTCTGTCAGCTCCCACTGCATTGGCTTACAGTATCCTTCTATTAGAAATCCTTTGAAGCCTCCAGCCCCCAGATAAGAAATGTTGCACATGACACCTGTTGCACACAGCCCATCTCCTTGGCTGGGTGACCTAATGGGGGGGGACCTCTGTTGTGTACATGACCCTCTACTGCTGCGCACGGCATGGCCCCCTACTGTGCACAGCCCACCTCTCTGCCCAGGTGACATAATGGGGTGGCCCCCTCACTTGTGACTCATGTGATTATGTATACCCTATTACTAAGCCTATAGATGATGACCTCACTCACGACCCTGCCCCCTGCTTGTACCTAATAAATACAGATGCTTCTGGGCATTTGGAGCCCCTGCCAATCTCTGCTCACAGGTGGTGTGGCCCTCTGAGTCCAGATGCTCTTCAGTGTCCTGTCTCTTTACTTCTCGGATCCTGCACCTCAGCACAGCATAAGGGTCGCCCCATGACCCTTTGGAGCCCAACAGCCCGACAATCAGGGTTAGTAAGAATGAGAAATACGTATGTACAATTTTAATATAAACTTACTGTCAAATAGAATTTGCCCACATTTATGAATGGAATTAATTATAATCGTGGTTAAATATCAGAGTTTCTGGTTTTTCATTCTTCATTCATGTATTCAACAACCATGTGCTAAGGTACTAGAATCATCACTAGAATTACAAGATGAAGATGGTGTGGTCCACCTCTCAACCTTCAGGTTATGCCATAACCTGAAAAAGCAGACAGGCAGGCAATGTCCATATAGAGTTATAGATACCATGACAAGTATACAGCAGGGCACTACCGGAACACGCAGAAGGAACATCTATCCCAGTTTTGTATCAATATCACAGGCTTTACGGTGGAGGAGATATGTCAGTTGATACCTGAAGGACAAGGGAAAGCTTGCCAGATAGAGGGAAGAGGTGAAGGCAAAGAGCTGGAAGTGAGGAAGAGCCCCATGGCATTCCACTCTGTCCAGTTTGGTGCTGAAGCAAAGGACAGAGTGTGATAAGTGGTGAGAGATAAGACTGAGTAACTTGACAAGAATCACATTGATGAGGGTGTTTTTATTCTATAGTAAGGGATTTGGAACTTCCTGAGGGCAAAAGTAAACCAAAGATACAGTGAATGACTGGAGATTTAAAATGTCACCTATCAAGTGACTGCTTATGAACAGTTATTGCTTAACTAAGTGTTTCTAAATGAGTCTGGGGTTTGTTGTCCTTTAATCTCTACCAAAACCTAGATCAGTTGATGATGCCTTTGTTTTCTGAGAATAGGTTCAGTGTGCTGGCTCACAGTTCCATAAGGAGGGCAAAAGTGAAGAAAGTGCAGAGTCAGATAAAAAGATGTGTAGACTTCTTGGGAATTTTTAAGCTATGGACCATGATGAATAAATGGTGCGTAAGTATACTCGTCATCATGAGTGTTTATGTTTTCACACTGTTCATTAGATGTGTGTAAGAAAAAATACTTAACATAGTATCTACTAACCCAACAATAAAAAGGAATTTCATTAGCTATTTACACTTTATTTCTAAAATAAACCTAAATTTAATTAATAAATTTTGGCAGCAGCCTTTATTTGTGTCTCTAATTGTTTATTCCTTACAGTCCAACTGTGTCTAAAATAAGTAAAACAATTGATAATGTTTAAATTAAACAAGAGACATCATGAGAATAATATATCACAACACGTAGTCTTTAGTATTTTTAGCAACTAGACATAAATTGAAGGCTGCTTAAACTTTTAAAAATGACATAAATAAAACAAAATTTCTACTTATTTTGAATTCACATAATAGAAAATGTATATTTGTAATGCTGTTTAGATTAATCTGATAAAAATATAATTAATATTGGTCAATTGCATACACATAATTTCAAAAAGGTGGTATTAGTACAAAAGTTAAACACCTAAACATATTTTGCAATGAATGCATTATTTTGAAATTCTTAGAAAAACTCTGCTCCTTATAGAAGTTTAATCCATTTTTTTCAGTTCAATGAATTTTTCCTTAAAGCACATTTTTTATTTTCCACTTACAGTAACTATAATTTTTTTGTTGTTTTTTTCAAAAATTGTACCAAATTTTTGTTTGAAATGAAAGTGGTACCTGTGTAGGTTTCTTCCAAAGGTATACTGAGGGATGCTGAGGTTTGCAGTCCAGTTGAACCCATCACCCAGGTACTGAACATAGGACCGAATAAGTAGTTTTTCAATCCTGGCCCACTCTGTCACCCTCATTCTTATTTCCCAGTGTCTATTGTTCCCATCTTTATGACAATGTGTGCCCAATGTATAACTCCCACATATGAGTGAGAACATGAGATATTTGGTTTTCTGTTTCTGCATTAGTTAGCTTCGGATAAGAGATTTCAGCTGTATCCATCTTGCTACAAAGGACATAATTTTGTTTTGATGGTTGCATAGTATTTTACAATGTATGCGATTTTCCAATCTACCTTGGATTTTCAGTCTACCTTGGATGTGCACCTGGGGTGACTCCATGTCTTTGCTATTGTAAATAGTGCTGCAAAAAACATACAGGTGCGTGCATCTTTTTGCTACAAAAATGTATTTTCCTTTAGGTATATACCTAGTATAGTAATGAAATTGCTGCATCCAATGGTAGTTCTTAATTTCCAAACTGCCCTCCATAGTAGCTGAACTAATTTACATTGCCACCAAGAGTGTATAAGTGTTATGGTGGTTTGCTGCATCCACCCCTCTGTCATCTACATTAGGTATTTCTCCTAATGTCATCCTTCCCCAATTCCCCCACCCCCTGCTATCCCTCCCCTAGCTCTCCCACCCTCTAACAGGTCCTGATGTGTGATGTTCCCCTCCCTGTGCCCATGTGTTCTGATTGTTCAATAACCACTTATGAGTGAGAACATGTGGTGTTTGGTTTTCTATTCTTGTGTCAGTTTGCTGAGAATGATGATTTCCAGCTTCATCCATGTCCCGACAAAGGACATGAACTCATCCTTTTTTATGGCTGCATAGTATTCCATGGTGTATATATGCCACATTTTCTTTATCCAGTCTATCCTTGATGGGCATTTGGGTTGGTTCCAAATCTTTGCTATCAGACACAGTGCCTCAATGAACATACGTGTGCATGTGTCTTTACAATAGAAAAATTTATAATCCTTTGGGTATATGCCCAGTAATAGGATTGCTGGGTCAAGTGGTGTTTCTATTTCTAGATCCTTGAGGAATTGCCACACTGTCTTCCACAATGATTGAACTAATTTACACTCCCACCAACAGTGTAAAAGTGTTCCTATTTCTCCACATCCTCTCCAGCATCTGTTGTCTCCTGATTTTTTAATGATCGCCATTCTAACTGGCATGAGATGGTATCTCAGTGTGGTTTTGATCTGCATTTCTCTAATGACCAGAGATAATGAGCATTTTTTCATGTTTGTTGTCCACATAAATGTCTTCTTTTGAAAAGTGTCTGTTCATAACTTTCACCCACTAATGGGGAAAGGATTTCCTATTTAATAAATGGTGCTGGGAAAACTGACTCACCATATGCAGAAAGCTGAACCTGGACGACTTCTTTACACCTTATAAAAAAATTAACTCCAAATGGATTAAAGATTTAAATGTCACAACTAACACCATAAAAACCCTAGAAGAAAATCTCAGCAGTACCATTCAGGACATAGGCATAGGCATAAACTTCATGACTAAAACACCAAAAGCGATGGCAACGAAAGCCAAAATAGATAAATGGGATCTAATTAAACTTAAGAGCTTCTGCACAGCATAAGAAACTATCATTAGAGTGAACTGGCAACCAGCAGAATGGGAAAAAACGTTTGCAATTTACCCATCTGACAAAGGGCTAATATCCAGAATTTACAAAGAACTAAAACAAATTTACAAGGAAAAAACAAACAACTCCATCAAAAACTAAGTTAATATGATAAAAGCTATCAGCCACATAGAATCTTATAACAGTCATTTCGTTCACTCCCTTTTAAGCTATTTGGCTGCAATGCTAAGAAACCTGAGATTTGCTCTTCTATGATTTGTGAGGATGTGAAGCCAGGTAACAAAACAAGGTTGAAACTTCATTTAACACAAGCCACTGCTATCTTTCTCTGCATTAAGGAGATTATGAAATCACCATGGAAGCTGTAAATGAATGTGTACTGATCAAAATGAATATTTTGATAACACCGACACACAAAACTAGTTGCTATTTATTTATTTTTGTTCGAACAATTGTTTTACAGTTTTTGTAATTCTTTTTCTTTAAGAGACAGGGTTCACTGTGTGCCTGGGCTGGAGTGCAGTGGCTGTTCACAGGCCCAATCAGGATGCACTACAGCCCTGCACTCCTGGGCTCCGGCCATCCTCCTGCCTCAGCCTCTGGAGTAGCTGGGACTTCACGTTGTGGGCCACTGCCCCAGGTTCTTAGAAATTTTTTGTTAGTCAAAAAAATAGTTAAACACTAGACAATATCTTCAACTGGGTCAAGCATAGCTAAACTATCCATTTTTTCTTTATCAACTCTACACAGCTTATTATTGTTGGATACATTTTAGGATTCCCAGAAATGGATTCTTACTATGAGTGAAATCACACGGTTAGATTGGAATCTTCCTGTTACAAGTCCAAGGGAGATGGGAATACCCTGTGTGGCTCTGCATTAAATTCTGAATTGGAATAACATAATTGATTCTGTTTGGCTGTAGTTGCTTTTAAAAGACCTGATAGGGCCAGGCGTGGTGGCTCATGCCTATAATCCCAGCACATTGGGAGGCCGAGGCAGGTGGATCATGAGGTCAAGAGATCAAGACCATCCTGGTCAACATGGTAAAACCCCGTCTCTACTACAAATACAAAAATTAGCTAGTCATGGTGGCACGTGCCTGTAGTCTCAGCTACTCGGGAGGCTGAGGCAGGAGAATTGCTTGAACCCAGGAGCTGGAGGTTGCGGTGAGCCGAGATAGTGCCATTGCACTCCAGCCTGGGTAACAAGAGCAAAAGTCCATCTCAGAAAAAAAAAAAAGACCTGATATCATTGCCACCTTAGTTATTAACCCTACAAGTGGTGGCAAGATAGAGAGACATAAGTGAGCTTCATTTAAAAAATGCAAATAGTGCTTGATTTAATAATTTAAAAACTTGTAAAATTGCCCAGCAATAGATACATGCTACAAAAGATGAAATAAAAAAATGCTGTAAATCCAGTAGCAATAAAGGACATACTCCTACGTAAGAAAAGCACAAAGCTTTTAACATAACAATGGAAATAAATTGTTTAGTGTTTGATGTTTATTTAATTCAAAAAAGTATTTATTTTGGATTCCATTAAATAATAAACATCCATATGTGGTTAAGTGTTTGGATGCCCACCACTCACTTGTGATTATGGATGGAAAACTTGAGACGGTGCAAAGAAACTTTCAAAGTGATGGCTGGGCGTGGTGGCTCATGCCTGTAATCCCAGCACTTTGGCAGATCATTTGAGGTGGGGAGTTCGAAACCCACTTGTCCAACATGGAGAAACGCTGTCTCTACTAAAAATACAAAATTAACCAGGTGTGGGGGTGCATATCTGTAATCTCAGCTACTCAAGAGGCTGAGGCAGAAGAATTGCTTGAACTCTGGAGGTGGAGGTTGTAGTGAGCTGAGATCGTGCCACTGCACTCCACCCTGCACTCCAATAAGAGTGAAACTCTACCTCAAAAAAAAAAAAAAGAAAAGAAAAAGGGGTGGGAGGGGTATGAACCATAGCCCAGCTACGATCAATTAGAAAGTAACCCAAAGCATCTCAGAGTATACTGTCAGTTATTAGACGTTAACATGAAATTTCTAAAACCTAACTTAAATGCAGCTTTTAAATAAATTTAAAATGTGTCAGTTTAGTTACATTTATTGAATAAAATTAATAAATAAGTATCTTTTGAAAATGAGAGCACCAGGAACTTTCAAAATGTAAAGTTTCCCTTTCCTTCCTGTATTAACACAGCTAATTATGATCTTTACTTAACACGCATAAGTCAATTGAACAACTCAGCGTTTTACCAAATTAAAAACTGAACCCAAAGAGAACAGGTTAACACAACTAACCTTGGTTTTTGGAATATATTCTCTGCAAAGACCCATACTATTAACACTTCCAACTCAAGGTGACTCTGGGTCGGGCCTCATAGGAAGAGTGCTGAGAAAAGATGTCATCTGTTCTTTCTCTTTATGGAGCCTGCTACTGACCATTGCTATTATCTCATCTGATCTGTAAAGATAACATAAAAAAATGCTTAGATTTTATTTTTTCTTAAATGATTTTTAAGTCACCTACATTTTTAAAAAATTGCCCTGAGAGTAAACCAAGTTATGCATGAAACAGTGCTTTAACACCAAAGGTGTGTGAGCACACCTGCTGTAAACAAGCATAATTTAAAAATTGTTCTATAAAAGTACGGGTTTCTCAGAAGATTCCTACTGAATAAGTAATTCAGACAAAGTAAGGAGGAAAGATAAATGGCTATCGATGATGTACGGCTCAACAAGTAACACTTGCTGCCTTCTGGAAGGCTCTACTTGTAAGATTCTGAGGATGCAACTAGAAACACAAGTATTTAAAGATAACCATGTGAGATGATGAGTATGTTAATTTGCCTGACTATAAGAACCACTTCACTGTGAATAAATATATCATAACATCATGTTGTACTCTTTAAATTATATACTGAAAAAAAAAAGAAAGCTAGAAATACTTGTATTTAGGAAACCAGTTTCAGAATTTTAAAAACTACTTTTAAATGTATTTTCAGACATCTGCTTTCACTGCCTTTGTACATTTCACCCATTGTCTAGGAAAAACTAACCATTTGGCACTGAGGAATGATTCACAGCAAGAACTCCTAGGGGAAAACTAGACGGCTGGGTTGGTGATCAAAAAAAAAAAAAAAGAAAGAAAGAAAACTAAGGCATCTCTGAAGGCCATTAGCCCCTAGCATTGTGACCAAGGCACTGGAGGTGGGGCCTGCCCTTTCTGTCTTCCACACACCCCTTCAAGTTGACCAATGTGTTACTTTTTAACGACATTGTAAATTGCAGTTTCATCCTTAGGATAATCATTCCCCATTTCACAAGGATGCCTTCCTGTACACAGAAAAAACTGTACAGAATAATTTGTCTCAAAGCGCCCTCTAGTGATAATAGTAAAGATCACAATTAGGAAAGTTCAGTTACTGAATGCCAGGATGTGCCCAGAGTTGCACTGGTTTGGGCAGTTTGGGTTTAGGTTGTGATCTACCAAAAATAATTAATCACTATTTATATTTAGAAGAATTCTGACAAGTAGTTTTATAACAAAATCACTTTATTGACTATAAAGCTTCAAAAATGCTAAAAGTCTAATAGATTGTGCTAACTACATGAGATTTTCCAGGAGAAAACACCATACTAAGGAAAAAAAAAAAAAGACAGAAACTGTCCTAAACTAACATCTTAAATGTAAGTTTATTTACTAACATTATTTTCAAAAATTATACCATCAGGATAGCTTTCACTTCCTACCAATCTCATAAAGTTGTCTCACTAAAACTTATGCTTTCATATCAAATTAATGAGCCCAGTTGATTTTCTACAAGTCTATGTTTTGACTTACTTCTTTAATTTTTTTGACGTGGATCTGTTAGCTTTTAATGCTATTGCAAAGGCTTCCTTATGTTCTTCTAATTCAGTAGTAACCTCTTCATAAGCAGTTATCATTTTGGAGAACTGATATTTCACATTTTTCTGTATGAGGTCTATTTCATTTACGGAAGCTGTATTATTCTTTTTTAACTGCTCTAATTGTTTTTCATATTCTGCTTGTTTCTAAAACAAATGAAAAAAATCATACTTTTAAAGCAATTATAACCTAATTAGTCTATATTTGTTGTCTGTCATTTAGAGTAAGTGATTCAGAAAGCAATTTTAAATGTTTCTTAAAAAGAACCTTAAAGTTCAAAACATTTATCAGCAATTTCATCTAAACTGATAATGGAATTAACAATTAAATCTGAATTATAAAAATATGAAATCATTCTGTTAGTATTCATGTAATCTGATCATTTAAAAATAATAGAATCCATTTAAATTTTTAAAAACTGCACAATGTAGCTTAAGACAAATTCAAAAGCATCATGTAATTACAATTTTCTTTTTCTAATAGTCTTATGCCTACTTATCTTAATAACCCAGTGACTCTGTAGTAAGAATCATTACTCGGCCAGGCGCGGTGGCTCACGCCTGTAATCCCAGCACTTTGGGAGGCTGAGATGGGCAGATCAGGAGGTCAAGAGATCGAGATCATCCTGGCCAA
>PVKV010020996.1:0-38556 GCA_004027835.1 Alouatta palliata
ATTAACTCCAGATGGATTAAAGACTTAAACATAAGACCTAACACCATAAAAACCCTAGAAGAAAATCTAGGCAAAACCATTCAGGACATAGGCGTAGGCAAGGACTTCATGACCAAAACAGCAAAAGCATTGGCAACAAAAGCCAAAATAGACAAATGGGACCTAATCAAACTCCACAGCTTCTGCACAGCAAAAGGAATAGATACTTTTTATTAGCTTGCCGTCCTTCTCTTCACGACTTCTTCACTCCCACACAGCATTCCTTGAAATCACCTCCCCAGAAAAGTACTTGTACTCACAGTCTTGTCTTAGAGTCTGCTTTTGATGAAATCCAAACTAAGACATATAAACATACGCCAGTCTGGTTTTGGTCTTTTACAAATATTTGTTCATTTAATAATAAATGGGTATACCAACAATAAAACCAAAGAGAATAAATGGAAACATACTTGTATAAATTTAAAATTAAAGGAAAGAGGTAATGAACTTATACTTCAACATGACTGGCTCAAGATGACTAGGATTCCTGTAGCCTCTGTTCAGGTAAGTTTGATAATGAACTCTTAACAAATAGGATTCACAGACAGCAGGAACCCTTCTCAAGTACAGTCAGACACACATTTAAGCAACAAAATTATTTGCTTTGTCCTTTTATAGTTGACATTTTTTGGTATAGATTTTAGAGATATAAGTATAATTTTGTTACATGGATATATCCCATGGTGGTGAAGTCTGGGCTTTTAGTTAATTCATCACTGAAATAATGTACACTGTAGCAATTATGTAATTTTTCATCATCTACTCCACTCCCATCCCTCAACTCTGAGTACCCAGTATCTACTATTCCACACTCTATGTCCATGTGTACACATTATTTAGCTCCTAATTAAAACTGAGAGCATGGAGTATTTGTCTGAATTGTTTCACTTCAGTAATGGCCCTTATTTTCATCCACGTTGTTACAAAAAAACATGATTTCATTTTTTATGGCTGAATAATAGTCCATTGTGCCACATTTGCTTTATCCAATCATCTAATGATGGACACTTAAGTTGGATCCATTTCTTTGCTATTGTGAATTGTACTGCAATGAACATATGAATGCAGATGTATTTTTTGATAGATAATTGTTTCTTTTCCTTTGGGTAGATATTCAGTAGCAGGATTGCTAGATCAAACATTAATACAGTTTGGCTGTGTTCCCACCCAAATCTCATCTTAAATTCCCATGCATTGTAAGAGGGACCTGGTTGGAGATAATTAAATCATGGGTGGAAGTCTTCCCTGTGCTTTTCTCATGATAGTGAATGTCTCACGACATCTGATCATTTTATAAAGAGGAGTTTCCCTGCACGAGTTCTCTCTCTCTTTGCCTTCTGCCATGATTTTAAGGCCTTCCCAGTCATGTGGAACTGCAAGTCCATTAAACCTCTTTCTTTTGTATATTGCCCAGTCTCAGATATGTCTTTATTGGCAGTAGGAAAACGGAACAGTACAAACATGGTTGCAATTTTAATACTGTTTCTAATAGATGTTGCACTAATTTATATTTCTACCAATAATGTATAAGTATTTTGTTTCTCCATATCCTTGCCAACATCTGTTATTTTTTTATCTTTTTAATAAAATACGTTTTGACAAGTGTAAGATGATATCTCATTGTGGTTTTTAATTTGCATTTCTCTAATAACTAGTACTGTTGAGCTTTTTTTCATCTGCTTACCGGTCATTTGGGTATCTTTTGAAAACTGACTATTTATATCCTTTGCCCCCTTTTTAATGAGGTTATTTGCTTTTGTGTTGTGTTGAGTTGAATTCCTTGTAAATTTTGGATGAGTCCCTGTCAAATGCGTATTTTGCAAATATTGCCTTTCCTTCTTCAGGTTGTCTGTTCACTCTGGTTATTGTTTATTTTTCTGTACAGAAGCTTCAGTTGAATTAAGTGCTATTTGCCTATTTTTGGTTTTGCTGCTTATGCCTTGAGGTTCTTAGTCATTGGTTATTTGCCTAGACTGATGTACAGAGGAGTTTTTCTTAAGTTTCCTTCTAGTATTTTAATAGGTTCAGATCTTACATTTAAGTCTTTAATTCACCTTGAGCTGATTTTTGAGTTGATCTAGTTTTGTTTTTCTGCAAATGGCAATCCAATTTGTGCAGCACCATTTATTGAAAACGGTGTCCTTTCCCCAGTACCTGTTCTTGTCAACTTTGTCAGAGATTTGTTGGCTGTGGATGAATGGCTTTATTTCTGGGTTCTCTATTCTGTTCCATTGACCCATATATGTGTCTATTTTTATAATAGTACCATGGTATTTCGGTCATTATAACCTTGTAGTATAATTTTCAGTTAGATAATTTGATGCCTTCAGCTTTTTTCTTTTGGCTTAGAATTTTTCTGGCTATTTGTGCACTGTTTTGGTTCCTCATAGGTTTTAGGATTTTTTTTTTAATTCTGTGAAAAATGATGTTGGTAGTTTGATAGGAATTGCATTAAAACTGTAGGTTGTTTTGGGTGAATGTTCATTTTATTTTTTTAAATTTATAATTTAAAAAATAGAGATGCAGTTTTGCCATGTTGATCAGGCTAATTTTGAACTCCTGGGCTCAAATGATCTGCCCTCCTCAGCCTCCCAAAGTGCTGGCATTAGAGTTGTGAGCTATGACTAGCCAGAAAAATCATGTTTATGCTATTAATTCTCTGATCCGTAAGCATGGGATGATTTTCCATTTACTTGCATCACCTATAATTTCTTTCATCAGTGTTTTGCAGTTTTCTTTGTAGAGATCTTCTACCTCCTTGGTTAAATGTATTCCTAAATATTTCTTTTTTTGCAGCTATTGTAAATGAAGTTTCCTTCTTGATTGGGTTCTTAATGTGGTCAATATTGGTATATAAAATGATCTTCTGAAAGTTGACTGAATCCATTTATCAAAATAAGAATTTTTTGGTGGAGTCTTTAGTGTTTTCTAGATATCATATCAGCAACCAGATCATTTGACTTCCTTTTTTCCAATCACATAAAGAGATTTAATGACAAATTCATATGACCATCTCAATAGACACAGAAAAAGCATTTGTTAAATTCAACATCCCTTTATAAAAAAATAACAAATTAGGCATAGAATGAACATACCTCAAAATAATAAAGGCTATGTATGACAAATCCATAGCCAACATCATATTGAATGGGAAAGAGTTGAAAGCATTCCATCTAAGAACTAGAACAAGGAAATGATGCCACTTTCACCACTCCTATTTGACATAGTACTGATAATCCTAGCCAGAGTAATCAGGCAAGAGAAAGACAGTTGATTAATTTAAGCTGATTGGCCAAAGCTGGGTATACTTCACATATAGATCATATGTTAAATGTTATGATTTTCAAGTCTTGAGGATCAGGAGCCCAATAATGTAATGTCAGTAGTATTGCACAGCCATAGTTTTCAAATATTCACTTTGTTAAGCATTCCATATAGGTTTGAAAAGAATGTTGACATTTTCCCTAGGTTATATTTTATGATATTCACTTTCTAGGAAAACTGTATTCATAAATATTTTCGTATAAAATCCACATTATGAATAACTTTCATTCATACAATATAACCAATGTCCTGGAACCAGATGATGCTTTTCTCTTATGCAAATTTAACTAGCTAAAAAAAGGTGATTGTTCCCTTATATTGATAATTATGTTGAAAAGTAATAAATATTACACCAGTTGATATATATCTTTTCATTCTCCAATTTATATGGAGCAACAGCACATAGCAACAACATGTTACCTTTGAGCGTTATAAATACTTTTCTTAACTAGGATAGTTTTTTTTTTTTTTTTAATTAGAATGTTAGGCTAAATTAAATTAACACTAATTTTACCCACTTTCTCTATATTTATTTTTTTGTGCATAAAACAAGAATCAATGCATAACAATGCAATTTTAGTAATGGCCCACTTTGTCCAAAATGTCTTATAATAACACATAGCTATTTTAACATGTAAGACATTGACGGAGAACATTGTCATTCAACAGGACAAATATTGCAAATACAAAATTGCAAATATGAAATTGCAAATACAAATATATATATATAAATGTGTGTTAATGTATATACTAGAAAAGTTTATAAAATGGCATTCTTAGTTTTTTAAAATATAGTTCTCACTTTCAGAAAAAGAGCAATACATTTGGTCAAATTGACTTGCTAAGAAATAGTGCTCTAATTATATGACTTTTCTCAAACACCAGACTTATTTCTGCTTCAAGGCCTTTATACATGCAGTTTCTTTGCCTGAAAATTCTTAGATCTTCTGTCATCCTTTGCCTTTAAATGGTATGAGTGGAGATTCTCCATGCTTTCCTTAGTGACCTGTTGGCTAAGTGCAAAGAACTTCAAATAATAGGGGAGGAATCCACCACTATCTATGCAGAAAATTCTGAGAGATGGAATAACTGCTTCCAATCTGGAGCATAAAGATAACATGTAAGGCAGTGCTGGCTGGTTTGACAGGAATCAAAACCGTACAGACAGTATAAAATAGTGATTTGACAGATATGAAGCTGACTATGTCAATTCTGTTCTTATAGATTAATTGGTTTAAATCTATTAAATTAAATCTGTTAAGACATCTATTAGTACTTTTGAGACAATAAAACATCAAAGCAAAACACACATGACCTATATAAAAATATCTGAAACATAATGATGCCCATTGTAAATAACTTCTGTGTAATTTATCATCCAAATATGGTAACATTTGAGAGTAAGAGATGCTACTTTAATGCAGTATAACATTCATAGACTAATGATGATGCAGAAAAATCAGTATGTATGGCAATCTTAATTATATAGAGAAATAATACTTAATATGCTTACATAGAAAGAGAGGTAGAAAATATTTCATGAAAGCATAGTGGAAAAAATTAACTAAGATTTCTATAATTGAGAAATTGCATGTATAATACATGTATGAATATTTTTTATTGATATAGTCAGTATTTCTGTGGTTTAGGCCACAGATTAGAAAACCGTGGATATTGGCTAAACTCAGCCGGCCTCCTCTTTTGTATAGGCGTAACTTGGTTTTCATTTTTAAGTGGTGACATTTTAAATAATGTTATAAAAGGTAATGTAATCATCCAGATTTTGCCTTCTTCCATGTCCTAATTCTATTTACTATATGACCCTTGAAGAAAAAAATTGTCTAACTCTGCTCTAGTTAAAAAGCTACCACAGAACTTCCAGTAAAACGTATTTTATTGGATAATATAGAAATATCTAAACGATATATTTCATCTGTTAAAACTCTGCCATGTTCTTGATATTGATACCACCGTCTGTTATTTTTAGGTGGACAATATAAAATATATAGTTATTATATATAATAGATTAACAATTAATCATCAATATATTATTAACTATTACATATGTTGAAATTTATTATATACAACATATATGCATGAATATACATACTCCAAATAATTCATATATATATATATATATATATATGAATATATATAGCAAATAATCCATTTCAGTGGTCTGCAAGCACCGCTACACATAGCCATGTCTTGTATTCCTGGGGCCTCAAACTGCCTTACTTCTGAAATCATATCCCCACAGTCTACCTTTCAGCCTTACCTGATTATCTATCCAAAAATAGGCATTTGCAGAAGTGTTTTGAAGATTGTAGATTATGTGGAACCAATGATACACTGAAGTCCAAAGAATGTTATAATACTACTGATGACTTTGGACCAGCTGGCATTTGACTTCATGACTGGCACATAGTATGTGCTTTATTACTAGTAAATCCACAAGATAAGCTTATGAACACAAGTTTTTTTATTAGTAGTATTTTTAATTGACAAATCATAATTATATATGTTTATGGGGTACAATATGATGTTTCAATATATGCATACAAATTGTGATGATTATATATCAAGCTACTTTGTCATCTCATTTACCCATGATTTTTTGTGGTGACACATTTGAGAGTTATTCTCAGCAATTCTGAAATGTACACTACATTCTTTATTTTAACTTTTCTATTATAACAATAACACACATAGGTAGCCATTGTCTTTTTGTCCATTCTCTATTCAGTTAAGCTTTATTTCATCTTCTATTCATACAGCATTTTTATACAATTTATATATTTATATTAAGTGCTGGTTTTCCCAATTTTATTATTCTTACATGTGAAATATACAATTTTAGATAAAATGTGTTTTCCTTATTTCCAAAAAAAGCAGATGTAATTTATTTTATGAATTTCAAAGATATTCCTTAGGCTTCACTGGAGGTTTGTAATTTCTTTCTCTCTGAATTCTCAGAGACTTCTTTTAGTTTGTAATTATTTTGGATCAAAACTCTCATAAAATTTTTTATTTGGTCCCTTGATTCTTCCTCAAAACTGAAAAAAAAAAAGGTTTACTCTTAACAAAGATAGACCACTAACTACATAGCATATATGGGCCAAGAATATTTCATTACTGTTCAGTGTGTATTTGATGTTGCAATCTAGAGTTTTGTATCAGCCATATTTCATATCAAGCAAAATTAATATGTTTTAATACAAAATTGTATATTTTCATGTGGCTCAATATATGTTAGACATAACATTTACTATTGATAAAAGTCATTTTTCAATTAACAAAATACATTTTACGTTAGCTGGTATAATTGAGCTTAAAATAATGTTATAATTGCTTAAATTATTTTTTCTGTTTGAATCTGGGAAACTTGCATAGAAAAATTGCTTTTGGAAATGCCAAACATTTTTTTCTCATGCAACAAAGAGTCATATTTAAACCTTCTAAAAAATATAAAAAATATTTAAGTGCTCTAAATTGCACAATTAACTAAGATAAGTAACAAAAACACATTAAAAGTATTACAATATTTATGTGGAGTAAAGTTAAATAAATTTCCTGCAGTGGAATTTAGACAGAAAGCTAAAAAAAGAGAATGTCTTCAGGGGGAGTGTGATAATAATTAATATAAATAGAAAATGTTTAATGTCTTTAAAATTATCACAGGAATTTTGCTATAGAGAAAAGCAAAAAAAAAAATTGAGAAAATTTTATTTTTAAAGCCATTAAGTATGGGATATTAAAGAAATTTTATATTTTTTGTAACATTCTCTTTTTGATATTAAGAAACTGTACATTTATGAAATGTATTTACCAGAATTTGAATAGACATAATAGGAAATAGTAGAATGCAGTTAAAATTAGTAAAATAAAGTGTAGGAAGTTCTCTTACTATTTAATTGAACTACTATCTAGTTTCAAGATGTTATTTTCCTACCAAGTACAATCATTATACTAAATTGATGGATGGTGCATTTGGTACACAAGATACATTTCAAATTAACATATTCCCTAGACTTAAGGGACCATATTTGTCTCTCTCCTGGAGAGAGAGCTCAGGGAATGGTTTCCTGAACCCTTAAGTATACTAATCTAAAAAATGAATTTTTTTATTGCATCTAAGCCCTACCATCAAACAACAATTAGAAATCCACTCTTTCTGATCTATCAAGAAAACCACTCTATGACTTTTCTTTTCTTTCTACTCCTCTTCCTCATCCAAGAACATTTTCTCTCTGACTGTACAACAGCATTTAATGCATTCTGTACACGCAGTATGTTTTTGCTTATTCTGTTTACTTTTGGCAATTTTTGTTTTTATTTTTCATTTCCATTCCATTTATACTAAATGCTGAGGCCAAGTCACGTGATATTTCTGGAGATCTTATTTCCCAGACATCTCCTACTCTGAAGAAAACACATATATCTCTAATAAATGCTGTGACAATGAGAAACTGGATAGTTCCACAAAATATAGGGAAATATGTTACTGGGTTTCAACTTCTTTGAAAGTTAATATACGTAGAACAGGAAAAAATTGTTCCGATTACACATATAGTTTCTCATAATCTGTTACGAACAACAACAAAACAACAATTACAACAAATGTTTTATTCATCCACAAAATCTTGAGATGCCGAGTATAGAAAAAGACAAAAGACAGATTATACGTAACAATAAAACTCTGACCTCCAACCTTTGCTGCTGTAATTAGTCCAAGAAGCCAAACCACAACCTCTACAAGAGTCAGTCCAATAGAACCAGTACTTGGTCAATAACTCCCAGCATCTCTAATTTTGCCCCTGCTTTCAACTTGTGACCAACCACAGAAACCAAAATATGAATCTCTAACTGATCACGTAGAACTCCTTGCTTCTACTTAGCCAGCTTACAGCATCCCTATGCCAGCAACCTGCAATTAACGCATAATTTTTTTTACTTATAAATCTCTCACACTTTCCTACCTGTTAAATGCAAGTGATTGTGGCTAACTTCCTTTCTATAGCAGGCTCTGAATAAATACCTTTTGTTTGTTCACATCTCGGTTGTCTTCATTCATGTCCACAGTTTCTCTGGAGGTTCCAACAAAACATGGTCTCCATTGCCCATTGCAGTGGACCCCAGCCATCAACAAGGTGCAGTACCCACAGTGGTTCCTGATGCCTTATGGCAAGTCAGCACCTGGTCTGAACTCTGCTCTCTTTGCATTGAGTTCTTTGACTTTTTCATTTTTAGTTCAGTCATTGGTTTCAGTATTGGTTCCCATCTGCTTGGCAACGTTGGTGGAATCAGGCTTCTTTTTTCAATTTCTTTTTGCTGTCTTTTGTTATACCGCTTTGGGTAGTGCTATCTAAATGTGTTTATCATAAAAGAAACAGCCCATGGGCATTGGCCCATAAGCTTATTTTTCAAGCCAGCCAAACAGTACATTTAGTTTCACGTTCTTACTGGACCTCTGTCCGTTTTTACAAACTTTGTTGTGGGTCTTCAATAAAACTAAATGAAGTTCTTTCTTGATTTTTTGTTATTGTTGTTCCCAATATTTGATAGTGATTCAAATAGAAAGATCACAGTTTTCACCTGCCAAAAAAGTGTAGATTTTTAGATCTATACTTGGAGATTAGCCACTGTTGGGTTGCATTGGACTTTTCAATGATACAGAAATAGTGTTATAATAGACCCATTGAAGTTCAGATAGATTCTAACAAACTGTTACCCAAACTTTCCCAATATCCCTTTAAGCTAGAAGCAAAAGGACTCAGACCTATGTTGAAAGCCTAATACACCAAGGTGTTCTCATACCCAGCAGTAGCCCTTGTAACACTCCCTTCCTATCAATAAAGAAACCAAATGGATGAAGACATCAATATGTTCAAGACCTCGGGGCCATCAACAAATTTGTTATCCCTCTCTTCCTGGTAATACATAGCCCAGTGAGCATCCTGCCATTAATTCTTCCTGAAGCAACTTGCTTCACTATAATATATCTTTGCTCTGACTTTTTCAGTGTGTCTCTTGACTAGGAAAATCAATATTGTTTTGCCTTCTCCTGGAAGGAACGCAACATACCTGGATAGTCATGCTCCAGAGAGTCTTTGAAAACCCCTCTTACTTTTTCTAAGTCCTAAATCAAAACTTAAAGAAATTACATTTCTCTTGAGGTTCAGTTATGGTACAGCATGTGGTGCTCTCTTACTTTGTTCAGAGAACAAGGAAGCTCTTTGAAAGGATTTTTTTTTAATTTGTTTATTTTTTTGCTCTCAGCCTTTGCATGAAAGGGGCATCAAGTTTCAAAAGATTAATCACAATCTTCCCAAGACATCATTCATTATTTAGATCATTGTATATCTTGTCAGGAAAAAAATAGTCTCTCCTGCTAGATGGAAGACTAAGCAATCATCACTTTTTTTCTGAGATTGCAATATCTCTTTTGAATTGACTAAGTCTTGGTGACAGACCCTCCACTCTGGGAGTCCAAAGATGAGATGAACTTTCTAATCTTAAGAAACTTTTCACAGCCTTCCTTGGTTGTCACTAACTATTAAAAGCCATTTTGTCTATTTGTGCATGAAAGATCTGGGCAAGTGCTTGGAGTTTTAACTCAACTTCATAGGAAACATCAAAAACCTATAGCTTTTCCATTGGCCTACTTGCAAAGATTTATTCTGTTTGAGCAATAGCTGTCCCTACAAAAGTCGTTGATTCCATGCTACTAATGAAGTAGGCCTAGGTCCCCTACTTGGCCTCATGCTTTGCCATGCAGAACAGACATTACTCCTGATGGAAAACATGCAACACTTGTCAGCTAGCCAATTAACCTCTTTTGAGACTATATTACTTTCTCCCTATCACATTATTATTCCCTTCTGAAACACTCTAAACCCAATCAATTCTCCTGCACCAACCAGAAATAAACAGAACATCATTCTTAAAACCTCAGAGAATGTTCTGTACCTTGACTGGACGTATTACAGACACTCTTCAATAATTCTGATCTATTATTTCTTGATCAATTATACCTCAAAACTGAAACTAGAGGTTATCAAGTAGAATATTCTATCAGTAATTTAAGCTCACTCTTACAGTAGTCCTCTAGGTAAAATCAGTACAGATGGCCACACTTATTGCATTTAATAGATATTGTCAACTAGCCAGAGTCCAGAGATTGTAGATAGCAGGTATGCTTTGGTGGCAGCACATAATTCTGGCATGCTTTGGAAACAAGAGGTGCCTTACTTCTGCTGAAACCTCCATCAAAACTGGACATGAAGTTAAGGAATTCTTAGATGCACTCCTATTTCCCAGAAAGATGTAGATGCCTATTATAACGGTTGCCTCCCAGGCAAATAATAATAATAAAAGAGACAAAATGGAAGCTACACAAAATGTTCTAGCCAATCATTATGTCAAGACAAATAAGTCTTAATCAAGGTTAAGAGTCTATCTAAATCTTCAAAGAATAATTCTCTGGAAGAATTCAAAGAGGCAATCATAAAATTTCTACATTTAGCCCTTGATTTGGCAGAAGATAAAAAATAATCTAATTGTAACCTTTACTCAGATCACATCTGATACTCAAAGCAGCTGCTTGGTGGCACGAGATGACTTCACATGGATTTTAGATAAATTTTGCCATGAAACTACTCATCATGGTATAGACTCATCCGTTACTATTTTAATTTATGTTGGCAAGAATCTTGTAAAAACACAGCTGAGGTTATTTACAAGTCATGTATCACCTGTCAGAAACATAAACCTTAAAAAAAATAATGGTAGGGCATGGCCAGAAACCAAACCCCAAGGGAACTTTGAATAACTTCAGTTGAAATTTATACAGCTTCTATCCTCCCTGGGATTTGACTATATTATAGTCATTTTATTTCTATATTCAGGATAGTTTGGAGCATTGTTCATATTGGAGGTGAAATCTTTAAACACAACAGAAAGGTCAAATTCTGGCAATGCAGTTTACCATGTAGATGACTGAACAGACCACGAACAGTGAGGACTTTAATTTCTAGGCTTCTAAGTTGTCTAACCTCACACTGTTAGAAAATGATCAAAAGTGAAAGACTAAGAGACTAAATGTGCAATGCCTAGACCCTGTATAGAAATAGAAGTCTGACCCGTAAACTCTGCAGCGAAGCCCTTGGAAACCAAACCATTACCACTGCAACAATGAGCCAAAAGTTGACCAAAGGTTGACAGTAACTTTCAGCTTTTCTAATTGTTTTCATTTGCCAGAGGGATAAGATCAACCAGAGAAAGCTGAATGTACTCCTTAACCAAACTAATGGAATGTTCCATATCTGTTTAGCCTGTCCTCAACTTTTCCACGCTGTCTGCAATCAGAGGTTACCCAAAATCTATTTTCACTATCAATCCTGCAAACTGTCCTGCCTGTTACTGAGTCTCTACCAAATACAAGTGGTGGTGGCTAACCATCTTGCCTTAGCGAGATTTGGATAAGTAACTTTTACTTATCTTGTTTGGGTGTTCTTTATTTCCACATCTAACTAACCAACATTTAATTGAAGGAAGTCGTCTTTTTTTCCCAGTTGATGTAAAACCTGGTTCATGTGGAGAATGTTAGAGTCATTTTTATTAGCAGTATACACTAATGACAATATCCTAATTCATACTATATTCAGCCACAAATCAGCTTGAAATCATAACTAAATGTATTCATTAAGTTTGTTTTAGAAATTATAGAGAAGCTCATGGCCAGGCTTGCTTTATTCTAGATCAATGGGAGAATCAAAAAACAGGAGTTTATTGTTGTGAGACAATAGCAATAAAAATCAAACACATGGTGGCTAAAAATGAGGTAATTGAGTAGAACATGGACTCTATTCCACCTGACCAGTAAAAACTTCAACGAACCATGGCACTGCATTCTTGGAGTGGAATTTATTACTATCAAAGGTTGCATTGAACATAGTAATTAAAGGGATTTCAAGTATTTCAAGTAATGCTAGAAAGATAGGCATCACTTACTTGAAATTTTACATTTTTTATAATTTTTAGTAATAATGTGCTGCTTCCAAAGCTTAATATTAAATTTTTTGTCTGAGAGTATTTATGCCATTCTTCTACACTGAAACTACACTTGTCAATTTCCAGCCCTGCCCCAGTCCATCTCAGTCTTGAACTCTTTTTGGCAAGTGTGGACAATCCCAGTGATGGGAAGATCCTGGCAGAATTAAAACTGTACCAAGGTTCCCAACACTCAAATGCAGTGATCCTTCTAGTGTCCATTAGAATGCTAGGGAAAAGTGTATTTGGTAGAATGAAACAAATCAGTGTGTATAATTTAAATTGCATCAAGCAAATAAAAGAATAAGAACTATGTGTAATTGCATTATCTGCATAAAATAACAGTATTTTTTAAATAAATTCAATAGAACATTTTTGTGACTAATGAAATGAGAACTATGTAACATTTATCAAATGTAAATTTTAGGTATCAAGAAATGTTTTCAAAAACTAAAAAAGTAATAATAATAAAATTTTCCACATCCTTGAGCAACACTTCACTCTGTGAAAACCAAAAATATATGTGCTTAGTGAACTTAATCCACTGAGCAGTATTTTCACAGATATTTTCATTTATACCTGAAGAATATTTTAAACTTCAAAATAAGTTACAGGGTCAGAGAATTTTGAAAATTTTTTTCTCATATATAAAAATAAATATCAATTCTTTTTACAAATACAAAATTAGGAGAATCCAAATCTTTTCTTACTACTATGTGCATTTCTATAATAAGTAAAATTTTCAAATCTTTTACAAAGCATTTGTAGTCATAGTTTTGAATCTCATAATCATATATGATTATAACAATCACTTTAAGTGAAAATATTGTGATGATAGTAATTTACAAACACGTTAACTAATGCTATACAGATTTTCAAACATTCATTGTACTTTTTACGCTTCATGTTCTCAGTTACAGCTAAGACTCACATCCTCATTATGGATAGGGATCCAACAGACAACGTCATCTCTATTTTTTATTTTACTTCAAATTCTGCAATTTCTCAGCAAACTGACACAAGAACAGAAAACCAAACACCACATATTCTCACTCATAGGCGGGTGTTGAACAATGAGAACACATGGACACAGGGAGGGAAGCATCTCACACTGGGGTCATTTGGGGGGAAAAAGGGGAGGGACAGCGGGGGGTGGGGAGTTGGGGAGGGATAGCATGGGGAGAAATGCCAGATATAGGTGATGGGGAGGAAGGCAGCAAATCACACTGCCATGTGTGTACCTATGTAACAATCTTGCATGTTCTTCACATGTACCCCCAAACCTAAAATGCAATAAAAAGTATATATATTAAAAAAAATTAAAGCTCTGTGAAGCTCTAATAGTAATTCTTCATCAAAGTATTATTTTCTTATGCCAGAACATGAGGATCAAAAGCTAAGTAGTAAGGAAGAGTATAAATGCTGATTTATCAGGCTGATGTTACCATTAGTATTATTCAGATAGCTGATTACACAATTTTCAGTTCTACTCTACTTAAATTCTACTCTGTGATTAAAATATACATCCTATTTAAAAATAAACCTGTTCAATATTCAGGTCAAAGATTTTACATAGAATCTTTATTCAATTCCATGACTTAATCAGTGCTAGGATAAATCTTGAAATGTCACTGGCAGAAGGCATTTTACCTACTTTACTATAATTCAGAGATTTATCTTAAAGACAAATGTCCCTGAGGGTGAAACATATTAATGTCTGTTTCACAATGGAACCAGGACAGTACCACTTTGTAGTGGACTTAGCTAATGCATTCTTCTCCATTGACATGGCTCTAGAGAACCAGGAATAGCTCACCTTCAGATGAGAAGGAAAACAATGGACTTTCACTATGCTGTTATAGGACTATGTGCATAGCCCCATCCTATGTCTCAGTTTTGCTAATGATGTTATATTAACTTCTGATTCTCTTGCAGGTTTAGAAGTGGCAATGCTCCTTTTGCCTGGAACTGGGATGATATGGCTGGGACAGACTTCCTGGTAGCCAAGCAGCCTATTTAGCCGGTAAAAGCCCTATGGGTAGTCGACCGGGGTGTTCATTCGAGCTAGATATGCTTGTGACCACAGATAGCTTTGGTTAGGGCCCATAGCAGTGCATGGAGAGCCTGAATATACCAGTAGGCTTTTGGTCCCAACTATGGAAGAGAGCTGAGCTTCAATATTCATTGATAGAGAAACAGTAATAGCAGAATGAGTATATTCATTGGTCATGACCCCCCAGACAGGGACAGTAGCAACATCCACTTTAGCAAAGTAGGTTGCCTACTTAGAAGAGAAGAGTACGCTGAGTACAAGTCCCTTAGCAGCAGAGTTACAAGAGGTTTTAGGGCCTGTATTCTGATGCAAGATAAAGCCATGGGGCCTGAGGCACCCCTAGACTCTGAGCCATCACTGTTTAAGGAAGAGAATGACTCCATTCCTAATGAGGCATGGTATACAGATAGGTCTAGTGAGAGCACTACTGCTGTCTAGACTGCTGGTGCAGTTCAGCCTAGCACTAACACCGTATAGTTTGAAATCAAGTGTGGACAAAGTAAAGCTGAACTCAGGGCAATGTAGATGGTGATCACCAAGGAGGTGACAACTACGGTAATCTGCAGCAATAGCTAGCAGTTTATTGAGACTCAACTTTGTGGTTAATTACTTAGAAATTACAGAATTAGCTAGTGACTGACTTATGTAGGGCCAGACCATGTGGCCAAATCTATGAGAGAAAGGATGACTTTCTCCAACCAGGTACGAGGACAAACAGTAATCTGTTATTGCCTGCCCCAACACCCCTAAAGTTTGGGAAACAAACAAACAAAAAATCGATGTTAGCCATGAACTCTCCAAGCCCCTCGCTGCAGATGTTTGGCTATCATAGACTCCTGGGGAGAGGGTCTACAGTATTATTTACATACGACTCCTTGAGTATTTAAATTGTGGCCTCCACAATTGACTGTTCATAATGGAATGGCCAGAAAAGGAACCTTCCTCAGGGAGACATATGTACTGTCATTGTGCTCTACCATAAGCTCCCCTGTGACTTTTGTAAGGGTACAGGACCCAAAAGAACCATGGGGAGCTGATAAGGTGTGGTATCACTGTCCAGGGCAGAAGGACTTGGCAGCTGCATTTTTATCCAGAGATAAAAAGTTGGCTTGCGTTTTGCCTAAGGAACATCATTTAACCTTGTTAGCACCTGTGCTTGCTTTATTGTTTTAGCTGCAGGTTGGCATGCTCTAGTAGCATCATGGACTGGGCCCACACCTATGCCGAGGTGACCAATGTCTCTTCCCTTCCAGAAGCAGCTGCAGACAGCTTGCCCTCCTTGATATATGAATGATGTAGCTAGAGATTTGGGACCCCACATACAAAGGGCTGGGATGCAACACGGCAAGCTTTGGATTGTGGGTGTCACAAAACCCATGGTATGCTGCTGATGAGAGCTGCTGCTGAATAAAATCATCTTTCATCTGCCTATGGCCCCCCGAGTGTTCTTTCTGCTCATCCACCCACTCCCTCCAGACTGCAGCATAGGCTGGAACCTGACCCTGAGCATAACATTTGGCATAGTCATGAACTTGACAATATGGAATGGTCTTTCTTTAAGATAGTTGTTAAGTGGGAGACAGGCAAAAATACACATATAGCAATTATCCTAGAAGAATGGATGTGGCACGCACAGAAAGATAATTCTAGATATGCTTTTCAAATGAGGGCAGGGAGAAGAAAAAAACACTAAAGAAAACTGTAATTGCTGAGACTGCCTGGTTCTCAATGCCTCCAGTGGCTTATCAGTTTTATGGTTATATACAGCAACAAAACACCACATATTTTTCTGGATAAATTAGAGTGCAGATGAGCAAGGTGGAACAATCAGAGAAGTTCACTTTTCTCATCATAGTGATTAGTCCAAGTGACTGTGATTCATAGATTTGTTTTTCTCTTGAGATTCTTGTCTTTTCTCTTTAGTCACATTATTGGATAGATATATTCATAAAGCAGCCTATTGCCATCATTCTAAATTTGTGCAGTAAAAGAAAATAAAACAAGTACTAGATATAATCCAAGATAAAATACAGAGAGAGTCTCGGAAGTATTGATGCAATGTTTCAGTTCATTGTCGCCAAAACACCTTCTTTCTTTAACCATGGCAATTCCCCCCCATTGCTTTCTTAAGCAAATTGAATATTTGTCACGTTACTAAATAATTCTGGCTAATACAGAATCAGTGTTTAATAAAAAGGTGTTGCAAGTGACTAAATTTATTTGGGGCAGAGTGTTACTGTGACTTCAGGTTTTCTTTATCCTTGTTAGGTGGTAATCCACATAGCTGGATGAATGATTCTGTTTTGCAATTTTATGGCTCAAATTATGTAGTCCATGAAACTGTAATGTTAAGAAACTTTTCATTGATATCTTATTTAAAAAAAAAACTTGCTAGAATAAAGCCAATATTTTAGAGTATTTTAGCTACTTGTTTTGATAAATAGTTGCATAAAGTATTAAATTCACAGAAAGGTATACCTTTCTGTGCTACATCTATAAATAGACACAAAAACACAGATGTGGTGGAACTTCCAAACTACAACTGAAGGACATTTAAACATAAATATATAAACATTACAGAAAAGCACATCAAGGTATTGTAAATACTAGTTCCAGTCCTTTTCATTATTGCAAGCCATTGCTTCATAAATGAATGCTTTTTAGCAAAACCTATGGTCATTTAAAAACCAAAACAACCAACCAATCAAACAAAAAAACTTGAAAACTCATTTTGTGCAAATAATAAATTGGTAGAAGCATATGTAGTTGTATATGGTACAAAATACACAAATGTACTAAAGGTGAAAGCACCCAGCGAGCACAGCTCTGCAGTATATTTATAAATATAAAACTATAATAAAATAAAAGGATTTGCAAAATGTGCCATGTCCCTTGATTTAGACACTAGCAAGATGTCATTTTTATATTCTTTGTTACTTTTCCTTTCTATTCTAAGGATGAAATACATGTACAATGTGATTAAATTATTTCATTATTAATAGGTTTTATTTTTAAGGGCAGTTTTAAGTTGACAGAAAAAAAATGAGTAGAAAATAGAGTTCCAATATAATTATTCGTAATTCCCACCATTTCCACTATTTATTAACAACTTGCATCCATGTGCTACATTTGTTACAATTGATGAGCACATATTAACACATTATTATTAACTAACTTCCATAGTTTACATTAAAGCTTCCTTTTTGTGTTATGATAAAGTTCTATAGGTTTTGACAAATACATAATGCCATGTATTCATCATTAGAGTATCATACAAGAAGAACAATTACACTGCCATGAATGTTCCCAGTGCTACATCTATTCATCTATCCAGTTGAATCCCCGACAATCAAGTATCTTTGTACTATATTTACAAATGTGCCTTTTTCAGAAAGTCATATATTTAGAGTGATCTGTTAAGTAGCCTTTCCTAATTGGCTTCTTTCACTTAGAAATATTCAATTAATGTTACTCTCTGTCTTTTAGTGGCTTGATAGATCATTGCTTTCATTATTAATAATATTCCATTGAATGGATGTGTCACAGTGTATCTATTCACCTATTGAAAGACATCTTGTTTGCTTTCAATTTGGGGCAATTATGAATAAAGCTGCTATAAATAATCACGTATATGTTTTTGTGTGGACATAAGTTTTCATCTCACTTTGGTAAAATCCTAGAAGCTAAATTTGGCAAGACTATAGCTTTGTAAGAAACTGTCTCCCAAATTGTCTATACCATTTTGCATTTTCATCATCAATAAGTGACAATTTATATTGCTCCACTTCACCAGTATTATCAATGTTCTAGACTTTAGCCATTCTATTAGCCATCTAGTGACTTCCCATTGTTGTTTTAATTTGCGATGCCAAAATGACAGATGACAGTGAATATTTTTCATATTCTTATTTGCCATCTGTATATTTTCTTTAGTGAGCTGTCCAGCTCTTTTGCCTGCTTTTTAATTGGTTTGTTTAGTTTCAAGTTTTCTGAGTTCTTCATCTATTTTGTATAATAGTCCTTTATCAGATATATGTTTTGCAAATATTTTTTTCCCATTCTGTGATTTGTCTTTTTATTCTCTTAATAACATCTTTTGCAGAACAGGAGTTTGTAATTTCAATAAAGCCCAATTTTCATTTGTTTTCCTTTATGGGTTGTGCTTTTTGTGTTGTTTTTCTAAAAACTCCTTGCCAAAAAAAAACAAAACAAAACAAAACAAAAAAAACTCCTTGCCAAACCTAAGGTCACCTTCATTTTCCCTCATGTTACATTCTGGAAGTTTTATAGCTTTGTGTTTTACAAAGGTCTGTAACCTATTTTGAATTCATTAATGTTAGTGATGTAGAAGTAGTCTCTAGATTTATTTTTATTATTACTTTGCATAGAGTGCCCAGTTGTTCCAACACTATTTGCTGAAAAACTATCATCACTTTTCTATTGAATTGCCTTTGTTTATTTCTCAAACAACCGTTAAAGATTAGTTGACTGATTGTACGCGTAGATTTCTGGGTTCTCCATGCTGGTCCACTGATATATTTATTTATTCTTTGACCAATACAACACTGTATTGATTACTATAACTATATAGTAAGTCTTGATGTAGGATAATGTCAATGCTTGACTTTCTTCTTTGTCAACGTTTTTCTGGTTTTCTTTTCATTTTTGTCAGTTTCCACTGAAGACCAGTAACAGGCCAAGAGCCGTCCCTCAAAATGAGAATTGTTATCTACAGAACATGGCAGGCCTTGCTCCAAAATTCTAGAGGCTCTGTTGTTATTCACCCGTGGGAGCCTGCCAAAGGCTTCAAATAGCATCCATATCTGCCACTGACACCTCGAGTCCCATGGGATCTGCTGGGTTATATGGCCCAGTTGGCAGAGCAGTTTGCACAGCCACTTAGGCCTGTTGCAGAGACTTCTTCTTTTCTTGACCCCACTCAAAACTGGTAGCTTTTTGGTTCACTTGATAAATGGGCCAGAGTAACACATTCAAATGAGGAATATATTGCCTCTAAAATCCAAACAGGCCCATGAGGCATTGTGCCTCTTTCTTGGTTGTAGAGGGGGCCAAATGCAGGAACTTTTCCTTCATGTTAGAAAAAATACCTCAACAGGCCCACACCAATGGTCCCCTAAAAATTTTACAGAAATAGAAGGTCCTTGAATTTTAGTCAGATTTATTTCCCATCCTCTGGCATGCAAATGTGTCACCAATAAGTCCAGTGTGTTGGCTACTTTTTACTCACTGGATCTAAGTGGCATAATGTTTTTGCAGAAACGAAAAGCAATAAGGATATCTCTGAATAACATTATGACACAAAGCTGGGGAGTTAATATGAGGTAGAACAGTAAAGGTAAATTGCTGGCTTTGCCACCTGATGACAAATTGCTTCTGGTTGACCTTATGGACAGGAATGGAGAAAAAGGGATTTGCCAAATCAGTGGCTACATAACAGATATTAGGAGGCGTGTTTATTTGCTCAAGCAACAAAACCACATCTGGTACAGCAGCTGCAACTGGAGTCACCATTTAGTTAAGCTTACAATAATTCATTGTCATCCTCCAAGTTCCATCTGTCTTCTGCACAGGCCAAATGGGAGAGTGAACAGGGATGTGGTGGGAAGCACCACCCCTGCATCTTTCAAGTCTTTGATGGGGGCACTAATCTCCACAGTCCCTCTAGAGATGCGATATTATTTTTGATTTACTATTTTTCCAGATAGAGGCTGCTCTAGTGGCTTCCATTTGGCCTTTACCACCATAATATCCTTCACCCTACAAGTCAGGGAGCCAATGCTGGGGTTCTGCCAGCTGCTAAGTGTATCTCTGCTAATTATGCATTCTGGCACTAGGGAAATGACCACAGTATGAGTCTGGGGACCCACTGGTCACACTGTAAGTTGGACCTGAGCTAAAGCTCCATCAATTACCTGACCTCCATAAGCCTCTACTTTAATTGGAGTACAACAATGATGTTTTGGGTCCCTTGGAATCAACATCAGCTCAGAGCCAGTGTCCTGTAATTCCCCAAATGTTTGATCATTTCCCTTTCCCCTGTGCACAGTTATCCCAGTAAAAGGCCAAAGGTCTCCTTAGAGAAAGATGGGAGAAAGATTCACTTGCATAAATTATCAGCAATATAGTGGAATCCTTCTTCAAGGAAACCTGGGCTCTCCTTTATTCAAGAGTTTCTGAGTCTGTAACCTGGCTCAAGTCTGGAAATTGAGAGGCCATGATTCCCTGTTTTTATAATTCAAATTAGTCTTTAGTCCATTCTACCTAGAAGTTTTCTCTTTATGTATATTAAGTAGAAATCCTATCAATTTCAATTTCAATAGGAATCCTATCAATTTCAATTCTAGGAACATCATGATTAATTAGCCAACGCAGGAGTTCTACACAAGTCAGATAATTCTGATTGCTGCTTTGTCTCTGCTGTCCATTGTGGTAGCCACGCTCACCTTGCCTTTGATGGTTGAGTGCTGCCACCTGGCCTCTGCCACCTGAAGATTAAATTACTCCCATTGTATTTTAATTTTGTAGTTGAGTGACTGTGGTTCCTATTGTTAGATCTGAGATACAGAGAAGAGAAATTACAGGGCTCTTCAGTGATGCAGGTGCTGCCCTCATAAATCTATTTTGCAAGGCATTGGTCAAGGGTATATCTTCTGGACCCTCCCAGCTAGGATGAGTAGGTCTAAAGCGACTAATCCATTCCACCATCCCAATCTCCCTAAGCCTTTGGATCCCTTCCTCTATTCCTCTACATTAACTCAAGGGAGGTCAGGCATTTCCAGCTTGCTCCCAGAGGGCCACCTTTTAATCTATATCTCAGCTAACAAGCAAGTAAACAATTAGAACCTTTTTTTTTTTTTTTTTTTTTTTTTTTTTTTTTTTTTAAGAGAGTCTCACACTATCGTCATGGCTGGAGTGCAATGGTGCGATCTTGGCTCACTGCAACTTCTGCCTCCCAGGTTCCTGTAATTTTCCAGCATCAGAGAACCCTTTTTTTAACTCCCCAAGCTGCAACATTAAATGTAGAGTCCGTACTTAGTGAGCACAGATCAATAAATTCAGCCTGATTCAACACTACATTCCTTCCACCATTATCCCATACTCTTAATATCCATTCCCATGCCTGTTTTCTAGATTTCTGTTTATATAAATTAGAGAACTCAAGCAATTCTTTTTGTGTATAGCACACCTCCTCATGGGTCACACTCTCAACCTCACTTCTAGCAGGCTGCCAGGACTTTAGTCTACATATAGTTCTAGAAGAAAACAGGTGTTGGAGATGAGCGCTGAGGAAAATCAACATTATCTTGCCTAGCAACTTGCTCAGGGTAGACCATCACTGTTGCCTCAGACACCACAGAGTTTATCTCCTCAGACAAAGGTAGAAAGGCTGATGGCAGCATGGGTAGGGGAGGGGATGTCACCACTATGGGGGATAGGGAAGATGTTTCTTCTGTTGAAAAAGGTTCATCAGAGTTTACAAACCCAGATTCATCAGCGTCCTCCCACACATCCAAATTCCAAGTTGCAGGGTCCCATTATTTTCCAATCAATGCCCTCACTTCAACAATAGATACCTGGTGAGGCTGTGCATGCACCTTTCAACACAGGTCAGTCACTACCGTGGTAAGAGCTTGTGTCTGTTTTTCCACAACTTCAGCTTTTTTTCTACAAGAGATGAGACTCTCACTCAAGGCAATCCTAGAATATTTGAGGTTCAATGTCTGCTTCTGAAGTCTGGAGACAGAATTTCTGAGTTCATAATTTTCTTTCATCACTTTGTCCACTGAACTTAGGAGCAACCAACCAGCTTCATTACATTCCTTAATTCTCCACATATAGTCAAAAGTATTATGTATAAAGTCACTAAACTCATTGCCTCTCACAACCAGTGAATTAGGAGTGTCAAAAGCATTTATTCTGCATAACTCTCTAAACAGTTCATACCAAGAACTATCCATGTTCTCCATACTATTAGAATTAGAGTCCTTAGTATTTTTCAATCTAATCATATTAAGAGCTAACTCCAAAAAAAAAACAAAACAAATTAAAGAATTCCATCCTTAATATTCTGTTCCTGGACCACTCCTGGTACCAAAATCTGTGTTAGTCAGGGTTTTCTAGACAGAGAGAGACTACTAGGATACATATATATATAAAGGGGAATTTATAGGCTGGGAGTGGTGGCTCATGCTTGTGATCTCAGCCCTTTGGGGGACAGAGGTGGGCCAATCACCTGAGGTCAGGAGTTCGAGACCAGCCTGGCTAACATGGTGAAACCCTGTTTCTAATAAAAATAGAAAAATTAGCCGGGCATGGTAGTAGGTACATGTAATCTCAGCTACTTGGGAGGCTGAGGCATGAGAATCACTTGAACCCAGGAGGTGGAGGTTGCAGTGAGCCGAGATCACATCACTACACTCCAGCCTGGGGAAGAGAAACTCTGTCTCATATATATATTTACACACATATATATAAGACATATATATGACATATATATATAAGACATATATACATGACATATATATGTCTTATATGCATGAGAGTCATATACATGTCTCCCATATATGTCATATATATATGTCTCCTATAGATATATATGTCAAAAACATACGAGGCAATGGAATTTTTTATACCAACACAGTGTTAGCTTAAAATGTTAAATTTGTTTAATGTAATTCATCATACCACACAGTATGTATGCCAGTATGATAATAGATATCTAAACTGAAAAAAGGAAATTTGTGTTTATTTATAGACAACAAAATAGTGTATGCAGAAAATCACATGCAATCTACAAGAATGCTACTAGTAGTAATAAGTGGTTTTAGAAGTATTTCAGAATATAAAATCAATATACACAAAATTATTTCCATTTCTACATTCAAGCAAAGAAAAATTATAAATAAAAATTATGAAAAGTATCGCTTTCAATAGCATCCAAAATAATGAAATAATTAGGTACAACTCTGATAAAAGTTGTGCAAAATGTAGTCAAAATAGTTTTAATTGGGGAACACATTTTTTCAGAATATTTTCTTAGTATTTTTTCATGTATTAAAAAGAAACATTAATTGAAATGATAATGAAACTAAATGATAAACTAAATTAAATTATCATTAATCAATTTCTATTTTACAGTTTCTAAATCACTTGTTCTAAATTTAGATCTATACACTAAAATTTAAAAACATTGCTTCTTTAAGCATTTTTTAATACTCTAGTTAAATCTTGAAATTACAAAATCATGTCCTTTGTAGGGACATGAATGGAGCGGGAAGCCATTATCCTCAGCAAACTAACACCAGGACAGAAAACCAAATACTACATGTTCTCACCTATAATTGAGAGCTAAAATGATGAGAACACATGAACACATAGAGGGAAACAACATACACTGTGGACTTCTGAAGAGTGGAGGGTGGGAGGGGGAGGAGGATCAGTAAAAATAGCTAATGGGTAGTAGGCTTAATAACTGGGTGTCAAAATTACCTGTACAACAAATAACCAAGACACAAGTTTATGCAACAAACCTGAACTCGTACCCCTGAAAGTAAAATAAAAGTTTAAAAAGTTCATATAATGAAAAACATGAATGTTTACCTCTTATTATATTTTCCATATTTCACAATTTTGCTTCTATAAAAAATCTTTTAGTTTTACCTAATAAAAAGTTTTAAATGTAGTTCTATAACACCAGCTTTTACTGATTCCAAACTATAATTCCTTAGAAAACACTCTAATTTAAAAACATAAGTTGAATTTAATAGTAACATTGTTAATAATTCAATTTAAATGAAAATGTGTTGGCAGGGAAATAATACGTGCACAATATCATAGATATATACCAATTTCTTATTGTTAGGGCAGCTATTCAAAAAAAAATAGGGACCATGAAACTTAAGTATAAAGGTTGTTAAATGAGCTTAATTTCAGAAAGAGCAAAATGCTGTTTGAAATTACACTGCTATGTTTTGAAAAGGGTAAATGAGCCATTTCCAAATGGTTCTTAGAAAATATGTGAGAAGAATTCTCACAAATAATAGAGAAGAGTACTTAAATAAGTAAGTGAAAATTAATGTACCAAGTGCTGTGTGATACAGGAAAGTAGGGGGCAGGTAATAATTTTGGCTATTAACAATAAACTACTAGGTTAATTCCTCATTCAATTTCAGAGTTGTCTCAATAATATCTTAATTAAATACATAATGAAATTTGATGAGGCATGATCAGTTTTTGCAGCAAGATGTTTTTATGCACAATTTGAAAGACCAAGAAAGAAATGTTCATACGATCTAATAAAAATACGAGATCTTCTGGAAATTTGCCAATCAATTCTGGCCACATGAACAGCCGTATTTGTTCTTTTCCTCACACTTGCTTTTTGATTATTTGAGATATATTATAGTAATTTTGACATACTGTTTAAATATGTTACTGCCTTACAGTAAGTTAGAGGACACAGAATTTAGAATCTGACAAATTTGAATTATCATTTTGATTGTGCCAATTATTGTTGAAGCTTGGACAAGTTACAGACAATCTTAAATCTTTTTGTTCTCAATATTCAATATTAACAGGATTTTTTTGTAGGAAAAAGGTTTGAATTTTAGTAAAGATAAATGATTGTTTTATTTTATTGATTATGCTTTACTGATGTATCTAAAAATTTAACACCAATCCCAACGTCACCTAGATTTTCTCCCATGTTTTCTTCCAGCCATTACATAGCTTGACATTTTACATGTAAGACTATGACCCATTTTGAGTTTCAGTTCAATTGTTCCAGCAACATTTTTGGGAAGAATATCCTTTCTCCACTGAATCGCCCTTTTACCTTTATCCAAGATTAAGTGACCAAATTTATGTGAGTTGGTTTCTGGGGTTTCCATTCTGTTCCATTGGTTTTCCTTCTATTTGGCTGCCATTACCACACTGTCTTCATTACAGTAGCTTTACGGTAAATCTTGAAATTGAGTATTTCTTCCAATTTGCTTTTCTTTTTTTTTTGGTGGGGGAAGGTACTTAGTCTCACTCTGTCACCCAGGCTGGAGTGCAACGCCACAATCTTGGCTCTCGGCAAACAGCAAACACCCTTTTTCGGGGTCGAGCAATTCTCCTGCCTCTGCTTTTGAGTAGCTGAGATTACAGGTGTGCACCACCATGCGGGGCTAATTATTTTTTGGGTGAGATTTTTAAAAGAGATGATGCTTCACTTTATTGGACAGGCTGTATTTGAACTCCTGACCTCAAATGATCAGCCTTTCTTGGCCTCTGTAAGTGCTGGTATTACCAACATAAACCTGCCCCAGTTTGCTTTTCTTTCTCAGTATTGTGTTGGCTATATATTTTCCCTTTTCATGTGAACTATAGAACAGTTTTATCAATATCTGCAAAATAACTCCCAGAAATTTTATTGAAATTTTAGTTAAATTTGGGAATAATTTACACCTTAATTTTACCAATACATTAGTATAGACTATCTCTCTATTTATATTTTATTTATTTCATTGGTGGTTTGTAGCTTTCTTCATACAGATCCATGTTTTTAATCTTTAATATATTTATTTTTGGTGCTATTTTAAAATAAAGGTTTAAAATTTCAAATTTCAGTAGTTCGCTGCATATGTTAAAAAAAGCAATTGAGTTTTGTTAAATAATCTTTTATCATGTGTCCTTGCTTACTGGTTTCAGCAGACTTTTGGATCTTCTCTAGCATTTTCTTCAAAGTCTATCATATCATCTGCAAATAAAGACTGTTTTCTTTTTTTCCTTCCAATCTGTATACATTTGATAGTTTTTTTGTTTTTTGCATTTTTCTATGTATAAATTTCTGTATAATATTATGTAGGAGTAGTGAAAGAAGACTAAACTGCTTTGATAATAATCTCAAGAGGAAAGCACCTAGTTTCTCACCACTGTTTGATTTTGAATGTAGGCTTTTGTAAATGATCTTTCTCAATTTCAGGATGATGCACTCTATTTGTGGTTTGTTGATACTATCTGTGTTTTGTGGTGCTATCTGTAGTTTTCTGTAGTGTTTTCATGAATGTGTTTTGGATTTTGTTAAAGTATTTTTCTGAGCAGATGAAATAATTATATATATATATATATTCTTGTTTTGCCTGTTGATATGGAGAATTTCATTAATTGGTTTTCTTAAGTTATACTAGTTTTGCATACTTGGAGTAAATGCCACTTGAGCATGGTATACAACTATTTTTACACATTAATGAATTGTATTTGCCAATATTTTGTTAACAATTTGTATCTATGTTAATAGGGGTAATGAGTAGTTAGTCTTTCTCTATTGTAATGTCTTTACATGATTTTATTATTAGGTTAATGTTGGCATCAGAGAATGAGTTATGGAATGCTCCCTCTTCTTGTATATTCTGGAAAATATTGTAGAGGATTAGTGTCATTCTTTTCCATAAAATTTAGTAGAGTTTAGCAGTAAAACCATCTGGACCTGATGCTTCCTTTTTTCATGATTATTTTATAATAAATATATTTCATAAGAAATATATATTTTATAACAAAAATGAGTTTTGATGATTTTATTATCATCAATGTTTTTGATAGATACAGAGCCATTCATAAACTATTTTTCTAGTGTGGATTTTGCATTTTTCTAAGAATTAGTCTAGTAAATCAAAGTTATCAGTTTTGAGGCACAGAGTTCATTGTATTATTCTTTATTATTTTTAATGTTCATAAGATTGATGGGCATAACCAGTGTTTTTAATTAATATCAGAAACATATTATGTTTTGTGTGTTTTTCCCAGGTTATCCTGGTTGGAGTTTTATCAATCTTATTGATCTTGTCTTAGAACCAGCTGTATGCATTGTTAATTTTCTTTATGATTTCTGCTCTAATTTTCTCCTGATTTATGTTAATGTAAATAATGCTTATTTCTCCAATTTTCTTGAGGTGGAAGATTAAGTTATTCCAGGTTATCTTTTTAACTCTGAAAAGTTCTGAAATTCTCAAACACAATTAATCAACAAATTTTATATGAGGAACTATGTACTACTACATTAACTATTATTAAGAAAAAAACTATTTTCTTGAGTTTATTCTCTTTTTGACAGTTGGATGCAGTAGTGTCCTCCTACTTTGGTTTATTACTTATTTTGGTGAGCCTTTAACTTAATTCAGAAAACATTTTGTTAATATTTCTTCAAGAGTACACAACTCTCCCTTTCTCTCATCCAATTTATCTTTCTTTTCTAGTTCTAGTTCTCACTTGTCAAATATTACTTCTTCTGGGATGATCTTCCACATCTCATTTTTTTCCTTTTAGGTTTGAATTTTGTGCCAAAGCGATATTAATTGATTTAACATTCCAGCTAACTAAATTGCTGCACTTAATCAGATACCTATGAAATCTATTGAGTCTGGAATTTCAATTATTATGTTTTATCATTCCAGATCTCTGTTTCTGTTTTGCACTGATTAGCTTGTACATTATGTAAATAAAACAATTTTATCCTTCTTATAGTATTAGCTGTATTAATTTTAAACTTTATGATCTATCATCTACATTTAGGTATGTGAATTCTTTTAAAACAGGAAGTTTATTTCAAAAATAAGATATTTAATCACATGGGATGCCATCAAGGGGGACAAAAAAAAGAGACTGGAAAGGAAAAGTATCCAGGATTTATTTTTTTCATAGTAATTTATCTCCAGTTATAGACAGACTGTCCTCCTACATGTCTGTCCAAAAGAAATTATAAAATTTTTCTTGGTTTTCTCATGATAAATGAAAAAATTAAAATTATTTGATTGAACAAGCTACGCAAGGATTATTCTTTTTACTGTTGTCATTGTTGCTAAAGTAGTGAGAAAAAAGTAACTTACTAGAATATAAAAAGAAGAGCTTAATGAGCATGCCACTAATGGACAAAGGGGATATTGCCGCAGAACCAATGTTTTTCCCTCTCTCATCTCCACTTGATATTAGTCAAAACATACCACTGGCCATTCAATGAAAAGAAATTATATAATATGCTGTGCACACACACCAGTTCTATTTATTTATTTATTTAGAGACAGAATCTTGCTCTGTCACCCAGGCTGGAGTGCAGTGGTGTGATCTTGGCACACTACAACCTCTGCCCCATGGGTTCAAGCAATTCTCCTGCCTCAGCCTCTCTAGTAGCTGGGATTAAAGTTGTGCATTACCTGATCCAGCTAATTTTGGCATTTTTGTTAAAGATAGGGTTTTGCCACGTTGGCCAGGCTGGTCTCAAATTCCTGACCTCAAGTGACCCTCCTGCCTTGGTCTTCCACACATAACAGTTCTTTCACATACAATTAAGGAATGGACTCAGCATGCTGGCTCACCCTTGTAATCCCATCACTTTGAAAGGGTGAGGCTGGAGGATTACTTGAGCTCAGGAGCTTGAGATCAGCCTGGTCAAGAGTGAGATCTCATCTCTACAAAAAATTGTGTAAAAGAGCTGGGCATGGTGACACTTGCCTGTAGCCCCAGGTACTCTGGTGGCTGAGTTGGAAGGATTGCTTGAGTCTGGGAGGTCAAGGCTGCAGTAAACCATAATCATATCACTGCAGTCAAGCTTGGTTGACAGAGTGAGACCCTGTCATAAAATAAAGTGTGCATCGTAGTAGTCAGGATGTGATGGAACCAAACTGCAGTTTTCTAATTGAGAATGTAATCTTGGTCTGTTAAGGACAGAGTTCTGGAGTGAAGAAGCAGCTTCCCTTGCTGCTTTCCTTTTTCATAGCTCTCTCCCGTCTACTCCTAGAACACATCAGTTGTATCTTCATCTCCCATTTCCAAATATAAAGATGTGTCAGTTTCATTGATTGACTCCCTGTTCATACTGGAATCCGATTTGCCTCCTTCACAAGCCCTGTCATTCGCAATAGGCTTTTATTAGTTTACTAAGTGGTGTATGCCTCTTCATCTTCATCTTAAACTGCACTGCAGAACCATCCTGCTCTGCCACCCTCACCCTCAAATTAATATCCTCATTGTTCTTGGTCTTGACTCTTTCCTTGGGTTTTTCATGGGCTGTGGCCCCAGAGTCTCCTTGGCTGCCACTTCACAAAAGAGGTAACAAGACTACACAAATAAGCATTCAAGAACCACCAGGAGCCTAGAATTGTATGTTTTTGCTTTTGCTTCTTTTTCCCTATGTTGATAATCATTAAATTAATGGTGATTCTAGTTTATGTGCCATAAAAGTAATCAAGACTTTATATTTCCTCATTATAGATACTGCTTATATTGGTCATAGTCTCCTTCTAATAATTATGCAGGACATGCCTATCTGATTTTGTTCCAGCACTGACTTATACAGGTAGTATGCAGAGTCCCTACTGATAGGAAGTTTCATAGATAAGAAATGTGTGAAAGATGCACAGTCTATGTGATCATAATAAATTTTCTATAAGTTTTGTCCTCAGTGTTATCTCTGAAGATTTACCACATCACCTCAAATGAATGAGTAATGTATCCATCAATTAATAGGATTTAAATGATTTGAGATTAGAGTGTGGGATTGTATAACTGTTTAGTTATACCTGTACAAAGGAAAATGATAGGGATTAATTACCCATAACAGATTAAATATAAGCAAGCTCAGTGTTTAAGGAGAACAGCTGAAAAAATATTTGAATAACAAGGGTATAAATATGTGATGGCTTATATTTGTTCTTGAACATTGGAAGAATAGAATTGATGGCAAATTTAAAATATGGTTGAATTAAAAATAATACATGAGATGAATCAAATATGTTTTTAAGATTCTACGTGTGTTTGAAATCTTTTCATAAAAACATACTTTTCAGTGCAGAGAAACAAGCTGATAATTCCAAATTGGACATGTGCTATTTAAAAGCAGAGAAAATACTTTAAAATATTTCTGCAGCAGAAATTTAAAAAAAAAGATAATCTTAGAAAGCATTATGCAAACCTCTACATTTTTTTATATATGTATATGAGGAAGCAGTATCAAGTGCTTGCCATGTTTTAAGCAGATGGTATTGAATTAATAAAGAACAAAAGTTTAAGGCTCCATCATTGCCCTTTAAAATATTACAGTGCTGTGTTTGACATAGGCAAAAGAAATCAATATTTAAAGCACAGTATATGATTTGTCATAATAAAAAACATAAAGAGTTATGAGATTACAAAGGTAGATCAGATAGGAGGGACATCTCACAAATCATGATGTTTAGGTGGAGAATACAAATTTCTCAGAACAAATGCTACTTGACATAAATCTAGAGAGAAAAAGGAGTTTCACAAACACTATTAATACAGGGTGTCTCAAAAGGAAAGAGGTAGATTTCAGGATAAACAATTATTGAACAGCATTCAGGAAGACATACATATTTGAGATAATATATGTACATTTCAGACAAATAACACTTCTAAAATGATCTACTCTTATACACAATTTAGAATATAAGGGTCTTTAAAAATTAGCAAATCCTAAAATTTTAGAAATATAAGACCTAAGTTAGCATTATGACTGCAACTGAAGTACATTGAAAGTTATCCATTAACTTTGGGAAAACCAGGTTCTATCATATCCTCCAAAAAAGTCAGTTTGTTAAAGCATATTTCTGTGCCATGTAAAGCTTTTGTTTCTACATAAAGAACCAATATTTTTGTCTGGAGTTATTTATTTTTGTTTGGGTTTTCTATTTGACAGAGTTTAAGGCATCTTTCCAATTCCATGTTATTAAGGAGTCACATTTGAGTGCTTCAGATAAAACATTCTTCTAAATTTATGGGAAACCTAGATACACAATATTGTAAGGGATGGCATATAGGATACAATTAAATGGACTGTGAAAAAGATAATGAGGTTTCTTATGTGAAGTACACTGAAAAGTTTTTATTCTCCTTAATCTTTTTATTAATTTTTAATTAAAATTTTTTTTCTTGTTATGGTTATATACTAGTTGTGCATATTTATGGAGAACGTGTGATATTTTGATACAAGCATACAATGTGTAATGATTAAGTCAGAATAATTGGAATATCCATCACCTTAATCACTTATTATTTCTTTGTATTGGGAACATCCAGTCTACTATTCTAGTTATTTTGAAGTACATAATAAATTATTTTTAACTTTGTCACCCCTTATACTACAAAAAATAGATCTTATTCCTTCTATGTAGTGGTATTTTTTGTACTCATTAACAAAATAATCTTTATCCCCTGCTCCAGTACACTTTCCAGCATGTGGTAACCACCATTATATCTTCTATCTTAATGAGATCAATGTTTCGTTTCCCTACATATGAATGAGGACAATGCCATATGTGTCTTTTTCTGTCTGACTTATTTCAATTATGATGTCTTCCAGTTCCATCCATGTTGTATGTACCTGAAAAGATTTTATTGTTTTGGATGGCTGAATAATATTTAATAGTTTATAGGTACTACATTTTTTAATCCATTCATCTGTTGATGGACAATTACATTGAATCTACATCTTGGCTATTGTTAATATGTTGGAATGAACAAAGAAATGCAGCTATCTCTTCAATATACTAATTTGCTTTCTTTTGGGTATATACCCAGAATTAGATTGCTGGATCATATGGTAATTCCATTTTTAGTTTTTTTCTTTTTTTTTTTTTAATATATATACTTTTTATTGCATTTTCGGTTTGAGGGTACATGTGAATAACATGGAAGATTGTTACATAGGTACACACATGGCAGTGTGATTTGCTGCCTTCCTCCCCATCACCTATATCTGGTATTTCTAGTTTTTTTAGTTTTTAGTTTTTTGAGGTACCTCCATACTGCTTTACTTTTTCTTTATTTTAAGTCCCAGAGTACACAAGATATTTTCTTCTTTAAGTTCCAGGGTACATATGATATTGGCTCTGGATTTGGGCAGGTTTGTTACATAGGTAAACGTGTATCATACTGGTTTGGTGCACCTATCAGCCCATCACCTAAGTATTAAGCCCCACATGCATTAGCTATTTTTCCTGGTGCTCTCCCTCCCCTCCCTACCACTCTCCAACAGACTCAAGTGTGTGTTGCTACTCTCCCTGTGTCCAGGTGTTCTCATTGTTCATGTCTCACTTATGAGTGAGAACATGTGGCATTTGGTTTTTTGTTCTGCATTCATTTGCTGATGATAACGGCTTCCAGCTCCATCCATGTCCCTGGAAAATACATGATCTCATTCTACTTTATGTCTGAATTATATTCCATGACGTATATGTAACACATTTTCTTTATCCAGTCTATTATTGATGGTCTTTTGGGTTGATTCCATATCTTTGCTATTGTGAATAGTGCTACAATGAACATACATGTGCAGGTATCTTTATAATAGAAAAATATATATTCCTTTGGGTATATACCCAGTAATGAGATTGCTGGGTCAAATGGTATTTCCAGTTCTAGGTCATTGAGGAATTGCCACACTATCTTCCACAATGGCTGAACTAACTTACATTTCCAGCAACAGTCTAAAAGAGTTCCTATTTCTTTGCAGCCTCACCAGCACCTGTTGTTTCTTGACTTGTTAGTAATTGCCATTCTAGCTGGTAAAAGATTGTATCACATTGTGGTTTGGATTGCATTTCTCTAATGATCAGTGAAGGTGAGATTTTTTAATTTGTTTGTTGGCTGCATAAATGTCTTATTTGAGGCTAAGGATAAGTAATGGAGAGCTTTTTTTCATATGTTTGTTGGCTGCATAAATGTCTTATTTGAGAAGTGCCTATTTATGCCCTTTGCTCACTTTTTAATTTTTTTTTCTTGTAAATTTGTTTAAGTTCCTTATAGACTCTGAATATTAGACATTGTCAGATGGGTAGATTGGAAATTTTTTCTCCCAGTCTGTAGGTTGTCTGTTCATCCTGATGATGGTTTCTTTTTCTGTTCAGAAGTTCTTTAGTTTAATTAGATCTCACTTATCAATGTTTGTTTTTGTTGCAATTGCTTTGGGCATTTTTATCATAAAATCTTTGCCTGTGCCTATGTCCTAAATGGAATTGCCTAGATTTTCTTTTAGGGTTTTTATACTGTTTTTTAACTGAGGAAGAATCTGTCTCATTGCTTTGATTTGTGTTTCTCCAAAAATTAGTCAAGTTGAGCATGTTTTTGTATATTTCTTGGCTATTTCTATGTCTTGTTTTGAGAAATATCTATTCGATAGATAATTTGCCTTTTTTACCAGATTTTTTTTTTTTTTTTGCTATTAAAATTTTAGTTCCTTGTATATACTGGTTGTTAACTGCCTGTAAGTTGAGTAGTTTGCAAATGTTTTCTCACATTCTGTAGTTTGTCTCTGTACTTTATTTTTCCTTTGCTTTGCAGAAGTGTTTTAGCTTTATATGAGCCCATTTGTCCATTTGTACTTAAGTTGCTGGTGTTTTTGAGGTCATACTCAAGAAATTTTAGCTCATACTAATGTCCTGAAGAATTTTCTCAGTGTTTTTATCAGTAGTTTCAAAGTGTCAGGTCTTACTTTTAAGTATTTAACCCATTTTGATTTAATTTTTGTGTGTGGTGAAAGGGTCAAGTTTCTTCTGCATTAGAGATATTTAGTTTTCTCAGTCTAAATTATTGAAGAGATTGTACTTTCTTTTCCCAATGACTTTAGAAAAAAACCATTGTCCATTTTTTTCTATTTTTTTATTTCTGGGCACTCTATACTGTTTCATTAGTCTCTGTTCTTTTTTATAATAGTACCCTGCCATTTGGATTAACTATAGCTTTGTAGTATAATTTGAAGTCAGGTTATGTCATGCCTCATCTTTGTTCTTTGGCTGCTTTGGCTTCTCTAGGTCTTTCATGGTTCCATACAAATTTTATATTCTTTTCCTATATCTGTGAAGAATGCTACTGTTATTTTAGTGGAGATTGCATGGAATCAGTGGATTGTTTTGGATAGTATGGCTATTTTAATTATATTTATTATTCCAATGCATAAACTATCTTTTCATTTTTTGTGAGTACTTTTTCATTTCTTTCATAACTCCTCTATTATCAAGAAACATATCAAGAAGTGTGTGCCTATATGCATGTATGTGTGTGCATATACATATTTATATATGCACATATATGTGTACATATGTAAATATTACAGTATATTATTAAATATATTACACTATACTTGTAATGAGTGTTATATTATTGGGACACTAAAATTCATGTATATTTGTGCATTTATATGGTATATGTTCAGTTATTACAATTAATTTTATGAATCAGTATTTGCCCATATCAATAAAATTATTTATATATTTGAGTTGTCTGAATTCTTAGAAAGAAAAACAATGTTAGTGTAAGAGAATGGCTATGTCAGGAAATAACAGATTCATAGATTTCAAGGTGATCCAGCTCAAAGAGTTTTAGAGGAGGTAGAGAAATAAACATAAATTACAGAGTAATGAAGCAACTGATAAATACATTTGATTTAGAGATACATAAAGCTATCCTTAGATCTATTATTCAGTGTATAGTGTTGTATAAATTTCATTATGCTCTTGATATCAGGTTTTTTCTAAAAGCTGTGCTTGTTGTTCCAGGAAAAAGAGCACCAATCATTATGTTTGTAAGAATTCTTTGTACCAAAATTTCCTTTTATATATAATCTGTATCCACACAGTTCCGCAAAATTTCTGATCGAAAGGATAGTCATATTTTAAAATTACCAAATAAAATACTTTTTAGATTATGGGTCAAGGACAAAACTGTGAAGGAAAAAGTAAGCACAGACTTTTGTCAGCAGATGTGAGCTGCCAGGAGTAAGCAGTTGCTGCAGAACATTGTTACCAGAGCCTGGCCCCACTAGCAAAAGATCTGACCTTAATTTCAGGTTTATAATATCTGTGTCTTTTATTTTCTCTTCCCAGGATTACATTTTCTTGGCAGTTTGTGTATGCCATGCCTTATTGCTCTTCTTTATAGTCAGTCTTAGCATTCCCTTTACCTCACATTTTTATTTTATACCATAGAACTTTGTATTCCAGAATTAACTGCTGTTTCTAGGGCTAACAATTCTTCAAAGCATTGTAGCTTGATCTAACAAAACAAGAATAACAAAACAAGAATAGCCAAAGATAACCTATTTTCTGTTTCAAATACTTATGCATAATTTTGCCTGCCTTCACATTATAATTATGCAGTTAGTTACTTTTTCTAATTTCATTTTAATCATTTATTTGTTTGAGGCAGGATCTCTCTCTGTCACCCAGGCTGGAGTGCAGTGGTGTGACCATACCTTACTTCTGCCTTGATCTCCCATGCTCAGACAATTCTCCCACCTCAGTCTCCTGAGTATCTGAAAATACAGACTAACTTTTTAAATTTACTTTTTGTAGAGACAGAGTCTCACTATGTTCTACAGACTGGTCTTGCACATCTGCGTTCAAGCAATCTTCTCATCTCAGTCTCCCAAAGTGCTGAAACTAGAGGCTTGAGCCATCGTGCCTGGCTAATTTTATTTTTAGAGCGAACGCACATAATGTGCAAAAGACATCAACCTATAAACATCCTCTTCAGTTTCATCTTTTGTAAACATTGTTATCCCCCTACACCTATGTGCTTTATATTACTGGAAAGGTAGAAAGACTTTTAAAGGAAATAAGCAACAGATAGTTTTGGAGATAGAGGACACCATTTCATACGACAGAATTTAATGATCCTTCTGAAAAATATCAAGAAGTCTGGATACACAGCCTTGCTGGCCTTGCAGAAGATGAGGGAGAATTCCTTGGGTTCCCAGGCAAAAATCCATTGCTCTCTATTTTTTCTGTGATTTTTAATTGCAACCTCTCAAGCATTTATCCATTCAGTGGCAAACAATCTAGTTAGACTCTTTTAGTTGTTTAAAACATTCACTTATTATTGACTATGGTTACTCTGTTATGTACCCATGAACCATCCTGTCATCCTCTCCAATGCTCCCCTCCCCTTCCCAGTCTCTGGTAACCATCCTTCTACTCTCTTCCATGAATTCAATTCTTTTGATTTTTAGATCCCACAAGTAAGTGAGACCATGCAATGTTTGTGTTTTGCTGCCTGATTTATTAAACTTAACATAATGATCTCTAGTTCAATCCATGTTGATGTAAATGACTGGTACTCATGATTTTTTATGGCTTAATAGTATTCCATTGTATATATGTATCACATTTTCTTTATGCATTCATTTGTTGATGGACATTTAGGTTGCTTCCAAATTTTAGCTATTGCAAACAGTGCTGCAACAAACATAGGAGTACAGATATCTCTTTGATATACTTATTTCCTTTTTCTTGGGTATATACCAAGCAGTGGATTGCTCGATCACATGGTAGCTCATTTTTTGCTTTGAAGAACCTTCAAACTATTCTCCATAGTGTTGTACTAATTTACATTCCTACCAACAGTGGACAAGGGTACCATTTTCTCCATATCCTTCCCAGCAGTTTACCCTTGGTGGCAAGATTTGTGGGCACTCCAATTTGAACCTCTGGGATTGCTGATTCTTCTTTTGATAGCACTGGTTTAAATGCTCCCTTCATGGGCAGGCATCAGGTGAATTTAGCCTGGTATTCCTCTGTAACAGGACAGCACTGAGTTCAGTGCCTCACAATTTCTGTATTCTTTCTCCTCCAGTGCCAGAGATGCTCTTCACACCTCTCCATTGCTGCCAGGAGTCGAGGAAGAGTAACATTCTGTTGTTTGTTTCCTGGTTGTTTTTTCTTTCCTTTTTCATTCTTTCTGTCTTCAAAACTCTAAGTCATTTTAATTCAAGTCATTTTATAACTATTAAAGAGAGGACTTTTTAAAAGTTAAGCAGAATGACTCTGTAACTTACGTCAAGAAATTTCAAACTACTTTTAACAGAGATTTTTTTCATATCAAATTGATAAAAATAAGATTATCATTTTAGTAGTTATTAATTAAACTCGAATTCAGTATTTTTATATTATACACTTGATACTATAGTCAGAAACACACAATTGCAATGTAATCATTCTGCTCATATTGCACACTTACACACGTGTATGAGAACAAAGTAATGTGATAGTAAAAGCAGTGTAGATCAAAATGAGGAATTATTATTTTATTAACTTATGTTTGAGACAATGAAATATAACTAATCTCTGATGTAGTAGGATGTATATAATGAATATTAATTTATTTTTCGTTATATATTTCCCTTCTTTAATTACTTTATTTATAGGTAGAGAGACAGAGAGAATGATAGAGATAGACATAAAAAAATACACAGTAGCATTTGCTTCATATCTCTTCTTACTGAATGGTATTTCTCAAACTAATGCTTCCAGACCCTTGGCTCATTCTAAATTTACTGTAAGATAGTAGCTTATTTTCATATTTGTTAAAACTTGATGAAAATCTTAAACAACATATACAACATACGCCAAATACTTGATCGTCTTGTAACTATTTCCACACAATTTCACCATCTAATTTTCTTTATACAATCACTTTGATATCACATAGTACTGTTTTAATTGCCATTAGCTATTAAGGACAAAAAATAAAAAAGAAGAAACTGGGGAGTGAAGGATTTATGTCATGTTTGGGTTGACAGGTCTGCTTTTGTTGTATTCGAGGTGAGATTAAGGAACCAGCACCAAGACAAAAGTATGCCAAATAGCAGGGTTTATTAAGCCGGCGACCACGGAGGACTCGCGTCTCTCCAACCCGTGGCCCCGAATGGAGGGTGTTAAGACCCTTTATACCCGTAGAAATCACTTTGGGAGTCAGGGTGAGAGGCGGGGGTGGGAGTGAAGGGACACAGACATTTAGGGGTTTTCGTAAATCATCTCCCGGACAGAGAGGAGGGAGCTGGGCTCCAGACATTCCAGGGGTTTGAGGACATCTTTCCACCTGAATTGTTACCTAAGTGGCTTACAGAAGTCAAGATAAGCGTTCGTTTGCACATCTTCTGGGCATCAGAGGAAATAACAGATCTTAGTTACTTATTACAAAGCACAGGGGCCAGGATGGAATTAGCTTGGGCTGCTATTCTAGTTACAAAGGCTGACAATTCTGGCTGTTACTGATAAGAAAGGTAGATAGCTTTACCTAGT
>PVKV010020997.1:0-38557 GCA_004027835.1 Alouatta palliata
CCTCTTTTCTTTTTTTTTTTTTTTTGAGACAGTGTCTCCGTTTGTCACCAGGGTGGAGTACAGTGGTGCAATTTCAGTTCACTGCAACCCCTGCTTCCTGGGTTCAAGCAATTCTTCTGCATCAGCCTCCTGAGTCGCTGGGACCACAGGTGTGTGCCACCACACCTGGCTAATTTTTATATTTTTAGTAGAGACAGGGTTTTACCACATTGGCCAGGCTGGTCTCGAAATCCTTAACTCAAGTGATTCACCCACCTCGGCCTCCCAAAGTGCTCGGATTATAGGTGTGAGCCACTGCACCCGGCTTTTTTTTTTCAGACAGATTCTTGCTGTGTCACCCAGGCCGGAGTACAGTGGTATGATCTCAGCTCACAGCAACCTCCACCTCTTGGGTTCAAGTGATTCTCATGCCTCAGACTCCCAAGTAAGTGGAACTGCAGGTATGCACCACCATGCCCAGTTAATTTTTATATTTTTATAAAATGGACTTTTGCTATGTAGAGATGGACTTTTGCTATGTTGGCCAGACTGATCTTGAACTTCTCGCCTCAAGTAATCTTCCCACCTTGACCTCCTAAAGTGTTGGGATTACAGGCGTGCACCATCATTCCTGGCCCTTTTTTCTTGACCATCTTCCAAGTGAAGTTGGTGGAAATCACTGATGGGGAACTATGCCTGCATGCAGAGCGCTGACTGTAACTGAGTTCTTTCTGCCTCCTCACTAATCTGCACACTGCAGGCAGGGACCTGGTCTCATCCACGCCTGCATCTGCAAGCACCGCCCACTTCCACTGAAGTCTCCCCATTGGTCAGCTTGGTTCCGTGAAGGAACTCCATTTCCACAGCAAGGACTGACCTCACACTGGTGGCTCCAGGTCACTGTCCAAACATTCTGAAGGGAGCAGAACTTCTTGGTTCCTCAGATAAATATAGGGCAGAACTTCTTGGTTCCTCAGATAAATATAGGGCAAATGCTGGACTGTAGCTAAGTATTTCCTTCATCCATAGGATAAAATACTGACAATTTGTGAGTGATGGACAAGGTTCAGCGTAGTTTCCTCTTTTTCTTTTTGTTTTTAATGGAATGGCCACTTCATTTATGCTTGCTGTATGCAGATGGACTCCATCCAGCTGGAAACATAACAGGCTTACCAGGTAGCTCGAACCATTGGTTTTACTTGGCTCAGGAGAATTGAAAACTGTTTCAGGGGAAATTAAAAAAGAGTAATTACAATTCACCTCAAAAAGTTTTCTTTTCAAGGCAATAAACAGTCACAACCACCCAGAAACATCACCAAAGAACCCAAAATGTTCTTTCGTAAAACCCAATTATCTGGAATTCAAGGGGCTGCCTCCAGATCAATGGGTGAGTCACTGAATTTCTCAGTGAAGTGAGAATCATAGCCTGAAGTCCTTTTGTCTGCTGTGTGAATGTGTGTTGTGTGCCTGCTAGTAGAAAGATCCATAAAGTATAGCATAATTAGGTAAACATTTGCTTGGAAGTTAGATCTCACGCTCTTCACTCTCTGTTAGGTTGTGCTTTCTCTTAGGGATTGTCACTTTCTTCTCCTTCATTTCACTGTAATTAGCACACACAAAACCCTTGAGCCCATGATTGCAATATGTGTGTGTTTGACTTGAATTGTAATTTGATGGATTTTTGGTGAATCATAAGATGAAAGCCACTTCCCCTTCAGCTGCCAACACAGCACGTGTTGTCATACAGAGTCAGGGACCCAGTGTAGCCACAGAGCAGAGGGGAGGGCTCCGACCCAGGATGGGAGGTAAACCTGAGTCAGGGATTGTTGGGAATGAAAACTATGTTTGTTCACCTAGGCTGTGAGATCTAACTTCAGTATTTTCTAAAATTAAGAATGCTAGTCTCAGCAACATGGTGAGACCCCATTTCTTCAACTACACACACAAAAATAGGCGGATATAGTGGCACATGCCTGTGGTGCCAGCTACTTGGGAGGCTCAGGCAGAATAGCTTGAACCCGGGAAGCGTAAGTTGCAGTGAGCTGTGATCATGCACTGCACTCCAGCCTGGGTGACAGAGCGAGACCCTGTCAAAAAGAAAGAAAAAGAAAGAAAGAAAGAGAGAGAGAGAGAGAGAAAGGAAGGAAGGAAGGAAGAAAAAGAAAGAAGAAAGAAAGAAAAAGAGAGAAAGAGAAAGAAGAGAGAGAGAAAGAAAGAAAAAGAAAGAAAGAAGCTATTTTTAAAAGTGTTTCTGGTTTTGAATTGTGTTCCCGTCTGTAAGGACAAATATGTTAACTGAAAGACAGCTAAAATGAAAATTTTTGAGCACTTCTTTTCTTTCCATTTTTAGCAATAATTCAGCAGAGACCTGCTCTTGTTAAAGTAATTATAATTTCGAGTGTAGCCTTCAGCCTTGCTCTGATATGTGGGATGGCAGTATCCTGTATGATATAGTAAGTATCTGCTTAATAGCATCTACTATCCTTAAATAAGACATAACAGGTCAACTGACGATTATTTAGCGTCAAAGGATGATGATGATGTTTCTTATAATTGCTAAATTATTATAGTGAATACAAATTTTCAGATTAGTGTTTTTCAAAATGTGGACTGTACTTATGTTGGGTCATGATACACATAAAAAAGGAAAGAAAGAAACAGGACAGAATACGATTCAGCAGAATAGAAAATATCAGAGAACATTACTTAAATTATTAATGTAAATGGCTGATTTTTAGACTTTTCAAACACACACATGAGACAGGCACACACAGAGAGACATACAGTTGTGAAATAAAATATGTTTTTTACTGGGAGTCATGGTCAAAAGTGTTTGAAAGACACTGTTTGAGATGCTGGCATCCTCCCAAAATTCAGTATTTTACTTTATTTTACTTTTTGTATTTTACTAGAGATCGGGTTTTGCTGTGTTGCCAGGCTGGTCTTGAGCTCCTGGCCTCAAGTGATCCACCCACTTTGGCCTCCCAAAATGCTGTGATTACAGGTATGAGCCATCATTCCCAGCCTCCAGAACTTGGCCTCTCAAAGTGCTAGGATTATGGGTGTAAGCCACCATTCCCACAGAATTCGATATTTTAAAATGATCTTGAGGCCAGGTGATAGGGTTCACGTCTGTAATCCCAGCACTCTGAGAGACCTGAGGTTAGGCATTTGAGACCAGCCTGGCCAATGTGGTGAAACCCCGTCTCTACTAAAAGTATAAAAATTAGTTGGTCATGGTGGCGGGCGCCTGTAATCTCAGCTACTCAGGAGGCTGAGACAGGAGAATCACTTGAACCCAGGAGGTGGAGGTTGCAGTGGGCAGAAATCGCCCCATTGCACTCCAGCCTGGGTGACGAGCAAAAACTCTGTCTCAAATAAATAAAAATAAAATGAACTTGCTACTTTGGAAGGAATCTCAATAGTAGACAGCAGAAAAGAGCGATCACACTCCCTTTTACTAGAAACGTGTCAGTGCAGTCTGGGGTAATAGCAGCTTTGGGAGAAGATACATCACAGTCTTTGCAAATAAAGCTTTGGGTCAAGCTCTTTCAAGTGATATAATCGTTGTGAAATTCACAGTAGAAAAGGGTGAGACATACTGTGACCTCATGCTGTTCTGACCAAACCAATTATGATTCCTTGTTAGGATTCCATTCTGTCGCACCAGAAACAGCTTGAGAAGTACATGATTGCGGCCTTCGTTAGAATTAAGTATGAAAACAGGAGATGTATTGCCAGGTGTGGGATATTTTTTGAGGTAGCTATGTTAAGACCACCTTCGAGTAGGTCACATGAAGGCAAAGTGAGATTAAAGGGAATGGGAAAGATTTTGATAATGAAAGCGTAACCTGTGTGCTTGCCTGTGGGTTATCTCCGCTACATCGACTTAATTTGTGTAACTGTATAGGCCGGATGCAGTGGCTCATGCCTGTAATCCCAACACTTTGGGAGGCCGAGGCGGGTGGATCCCTTAAGCTCAGGTATTTGAGATCAGCCTGAGCAACATGGTGAAACCCCGTCTGTACAAAAAAATACAAAAATTAGCGAGGTGTGGCGGCATGCACCTGTAGTCCCAGCTCCTCAAGAGGCTGAGGTGGGAGGATGGCTTGAGCCCGGGAGGTGGTGGCCGCAGTGATCTGAGATTGTGCAGCTGCACTCCAGCCTGGGAGACAGAGCAAGACCCTGTCTCAAAAAAAAAAAAAAATTATGTTACTGTAGCTTCTGTATAATTTCATTATTATAGACAAATATATTAATAAATATAAAGTTTTCTAAGACAACTCAGTAACACATATCTCCTGGACACCCAGTGTTCAACTGAGTTGTTGAGCTAGTCAGTTTTTCTTGTTTTCACATTTGTATTAGTGCTAAGCTATAGTAAAGCCTGGGGCCAAAACCAAACCAAACAAACAAAAAAACAAACAAAAAAACACCTGCTCAGAAGTTTTATGTAAGTTTTAGTGGTTCATTTTTTCCAGAAGTCGATTTTGAAAGAAACCCCATCTCTACTAAACATGCAAAAAATTAGCCAGGCGTGGTGGCGCACACCTGTAGTCCCAGCTACTTGGGCGCCTGAGGCAGTAGAATCGCTCCTGCCCGGGAGGCGGGAGGTTGCAGTGAGCCGAGATCAGGCCACTGCACTCCAGCCTGGGCGACAAGAGTGAGACTCTGTCTCGAAGAAAGAGAGAGACGATTTGTCTTGATTATGGATTTTTTGTCAACATCTTAAGTTTTGAACCCAATGCGAGTGCCTTGTTCACTTCTAGTCCTGGCTTTGATGCATGCTTTGGGATGATCAGAGTTACTCTTTACTACAGGAAATGGCCTGACCATATAGAGATTTGAGATCTGACTATCATTAGTCTGGTTTCAAAGTCTTATTTCTGCAGCACCCTACAAGCGACTCCTTTCCAGTCAAAATGTGGCATGATTAAGAAATGAATTATTCACCATGAAAACTGTGCTTCTAAATTAATTTATACCATTCTCCAGTCAACTGGCACGGGCTGAGGAAAGACAACAGCTTGAGTCACTTTATAAGAACGTCAGGATACCATTATTAGGAGACAAAGAAGAGGGCTCAGAGAACGAGGATGAGTCTATGCACCTACTTCCAGAGAATGAAAAGGAGCTGGAGAAGTTCATCCACTCAGGTAGAGTGACCTGTCAGAGCCACTCACAGGAAAGCTAGGCTGGCAGCAGTGGCTTGGTTTTCAAAGGGAAAGATAAGTGGAAGTTAAGAGAGTTTGAAGTAAGGGAGACAAATATTCACAGCCACACTTACAGAAACGAACCTTTCTCATCAAATCATACAGATGGGTAAACAGCTGCGGGGTTGCTCAGCTCCTTTTGCAGGGCCATTCCATGGATCTAACAGAGTTCAAGAAACAAACTTTTCCCAGCACAAAACATCTCCCTTAGCCGGGTGCGGTGGCTCACGCCTGTAATCGCAGCACTTTGGGAGGCTGAGGCGGGCGGATCACCTGAGGTCAGAAGTTCAAGACCAGCCTGACCAAAATAGTGAAACCCCATCTTTAAAAAAAAAAAAAAAGAAAGAAAAAAAACCATTTCCCTTAAACATATTCATTACCATGATGTTATCCTGCATTCAGAACACAGGCGGGCAGATATTTCACCTACACCATCTGTCTCTATCTGATGTGAAAATGGGATCCAGACCCACAAAATAGAGGCCACTACCCCAGGGTAAAAGTTCCCAGCATGCCATGCCCACCACAGACATGTTCTGTTGTCCTTGTGAGAAGAGGGTGACATTGCGCATTTAAAACTGATTTTTTTTTTTTTTTAAGACAGGGTTTCACCATGTTGGTTGGGCTGGTCTTGCACTCCCAACCTCAGGTGATCCGCCCGCCTTGGCCTCCAAAGTGCTTGGATTACAGGCATGAGCCACCACGCCCAGCCTAAAACTGATTTTTTTTTTTAAGACAGAGTCTCGCTCTGTCACCCAGGCTGAAGTGCAATGGTGCAATTTTGACTTACCACAACCTCTGCCTCCTGAGTTCAAGCGATTCTCATGCCTCAGCCTCCCTGATAGCCGGGACTACAGGCGTGTGCCACCACATCCCACTAATTATTTATATTTTTAGTAGAGACAGTTTTCACCATGTTGGCCAGGCTGGTCTCGAACTCCTGACCTCAGGTGATCCACCTGCCCCAGCTGCCCAAAGTGCTGGGATTACAGGCATGAGCCAACCACTTCATCTGGCCTTAAAACTGATTTTATAGAAGTTCTTTTTTTTTTTGTTTGAAATGGAGTCTCCCTATGTTGCCCAGGCTAGAGTGCAGTGGCAAAATCTCAGCTCACTGAAACCTCCACCTACTGGGTTCAAGCAAGTCTCCTGCCTCAGACTCCCGAGAAGCTGGGATGACAGGCATGTGCCATGACTCCTTGCTAATTTTTGTATTTGTAGTAGACATGGGGTTTTACCAGTTAGCTAGACTGGTCTTGAACAGCTGACCTCAAGTGATCCATCCCCCTCTGCCTCCAAAGTGTTAGGATTACAGGCGTAAGCTACTGATCTTGGTCTTTTTTTTTTGAGATAGAGTCTCACTATGTCACCCAGGCTGGAGTGCAGTGGTGTGATCTTGGTTCACTGCAGCCTCAACTTCCTGGGCTCAGTCAATCCTCCCACCTCAATCTCCTGAGTTGCTGGGACTACAGGTGCACATCACTATGCCCAGCTAATTTTTTTTTTTTTTTTGAGATGGAGTCTCACCTTGTTGCCTAGGCTGGAGTGTAGTGGCGCCATCTTGGTTCCCTGCAACCCTGTCTCCCAGGTTTGAGAGATCCTCTGCCTCAGCCTCCCGAGTAGCTGGGACTACAGGTACATGCCAGCACACCAGCTGCATTTTGTATTTTTAGTACAGATGGGGATTCACCATGTTGCCCAGGTTGGTCTTGAACTCCTGACCTCAAGTGATCCGCCTGCCTCGGCCTCCCAAAGTGATAGAATTACAGTCTCGAGCCACCGCGTCCAGCTAATTTTTGTATTTTTGGTAGAGATGGTTTTCGCCATGTTGCCCAGATTGGTCTGAAAATCCTCGGCTCAAGAGATCTTCCCGTTTTGACCTCCCAAAGTGCTGGGATTACAGGTGTCAACCACTGAGCACTGCCTAGAAGTTCTGAGATTCTTGGATAACTGTTTAAAAAAATCGAGAGAGAGACCTGTGGAGAGGGCAGTATCTGATTCAGTCATACTAACCATTCCTCACATGGACTTTCTCTCTAAAAACTCCCGATATAACACTTTGGGAGGCTGAGGCAAGCGGATCACGAGATCAGGAGTTCAAGACCAGCCTGACCAACGTGATAAAACCCCATGTCTACTAAAAATACAAAAAAAAAAAATTAGCTAGGCATGGTGGCACTTGCCCATAATCCCAGCTACTCAGGAGGCTGAGTCAGGAGAATTGCTTGAACCCGGCAGGCAGAGGTTGCAGTCAGCTGAGATTTCACCACTGCACTCCAGCCTGGGTGACAGAGTGAGACTCCATCTAAAAAAAAAAAAAAAAAAACCCAAAAACTCCAGACATAACCAGAAAGAGGCAGAATGGCCAGAGCAGGAGAGATCATTGATGCTCACTGAGGCAGACAGCTTTGTCATAACCTGTAGAAAATATTTTCCCGGGCCAGGCATGGTGGCTCATGCCTGCAATCCCAGCACTTTGAGAGGCCAAGGTGGGCGGATCACTTGAGGTCAGGAGTTCAAGACCAGCCTGGCCAACATGGTGAGACCCCATCTCTACTAAAAATACAAAACTGAGCCAGATGTGGTGGCACGTGCCTGTAATCCCAGCTACTAGGGGCGCTGAGGCACAAGAATTGCTTGAACCCAGGAGGCAAAGGTTGCAGGGAACCTAGATGGCGCCACTGCACTCCAGCCTGGGCAACAGAGTGAGACTCCGTGTCAAAAAAAAAAAAAAAAAATTAGCCGGGCATAGTGATGTGCACCTGTAGTCCCAGCAACTCAGGTGGTTCAGGTGGGAGGACTGACTGAGCCCCGGAGGTTGAGGCTGCAGTGAACCAAGATCACACCTCTGCACTGCAGCAGATCACGAGGTCAAGAGACCGAGACCATCCTGGCCAACATGGTAAAACCTATACTAAAAATATAAAAATTAGCCAGGTGTGTTGGCAGACACCTATAGTCCCAGCTACTCAGGAGGCTGAGGCAGGAGAATCACTTGAACCCAGGAGTGACAGTGAGCTGAGATCGTGCCACTGAACTCCAGCCAGGCAACAGAGCGAGACTCCATCTCAAAAAAAAAAAAAGGAAAGAAAATATTTTCCCAATGTCTTTTTCCCTCATTGGATTATAACCTTTCTACATTCTCCTTCTTCTTTTACCAGGCATTTATACAACCTGAATATACAATGTGGAAAAATAATTTTAGAATTTAATTTTCACCATCCTCATCAGACAAATAACAATCATTATGAATCCCCTGAAAATTCCACCACTGGTATCTCTGTTTTTCCAGGCTTTTTTCTTCATTGCTTTTGTCTCCATTTTTATTCCTCACTTATTACTATCTCAGTAACATTGTTTCTACATTTTAGTTATTAGATCAAAAAGCAGGAAAAATATTAAGAAGAAACTGAATGAAGAGCAAAACTCAGAAATAGGAAAAAAAACAAAGAATGGGACACACGATGGAAAAGTAGATGACTTGTGAATGCAGATGACAGAGGTGCTGGCTGAGGCAGCGGAGGAAACACTGGGGGTGGTGGGAGACTGAGCACGTGGCTTGGCTTGCTCCCAGAGACCCTTGTAGAAGAGGACATCAAGGAAAGAAACACCAGATGCGTAGCCCAGAAAATAAAGCCAGATGATATAGCAACTCGTGCTTATAGACTCTCATGGTTCATGAATAATTATAACTTAATTGGAAAATAGAAAAAAATCCAACTTTGTTAAGGATGAAAGAAATTGTCAGGATGCCAGGCGCGGTGGCTCACACCTGTAATCCCAGCACTTTGGGAGGTTGAGGTGGGCAGATCACCTGAGGTCAGGAGTTTGAGACCAGCCTGACCAATATGGTGAAACCCCCATCTTTAAAAAAAAGAGAGAGAGACAAATTGTCAGGATTTTCTTTTCTTGCTCCTGACCAGAAATAAGGCACAAGTAATTTTGGGAGGCTATCTTCCAGACCATGCCAGGGGAAAGCTTTCATGAAGCACAACTTGCCTGGTTGACATTACCTGTGAGTTCCATACCTTGTCTACTTTGTACACATGAGGAAACTGAGGATGTCGAAATAAATGTGACACTGGATTCAGACACACTCATTGTTAGCCAGGTGCGGTGGCAGGTGCCTGTAATCCCAGTTACTCAGAAGGCTGAGGCAGAGAATTGCTTGAACCCAGGAGCTGGGAGGTTGCAGTGAGCCGAGACTGCACCACTGCACTCCAGCCTAGTTGACAGAGTGAGACCCTGTCAAAGAAAGAAAGAAAAAGGAGCGGGGCCGGGGGGGAGGTGGGGAAGGAAGAAAGAAAGGAGGAAAGGAGGGAGGGAGGGAAAAAACACACTCATTCAGGCCAGGCACGATGGCTCATGCCAGTAATTCCAGCACTTTGGGAGCATGAGACAGATGGATTGCTTGAATCCAGGAGTTCAAGACCAACATGAACAACATAGTGAGACCCTGTCTCCAGAAAAAAATAAATGCACACTCATTGCTGTCAGCTTCCAGCTCTCTCGAGGGAAACAGGCCTACTGGCAAGGAGCTAACAAACACAGCCAGAAGTAGCAAGTGGACACCAAGGCTGTGGGAAGGCACAGAGGCAAGATTGAGGGAAATGGTGTGGCTGCTTTGGAAAACTGACGGGTTCTCAGAAAGTCAACATAGTGTTACTATATGCTCAGCAATTCCACTCCTAGGAATACATGCAAGAGAATTGAAAACACATGTACACACAAAAACCTGCACACTGATGTTCTCAACAGCATCCATGTATAAGAGCCAGAAGCAGAAACAACCCAAATGTCCATTAACCAATAAGTGGATAAACAAAATGTGGTCTATCTGTGCAGTTAAATATTTTTCAGCAACAAAAAAGAATGGAGTACTTATGCACGCTACAATATAAACAAACTCGAAAACGTTACGCTAGGAGCAAGAAGCCAGACACATACTGTGTGATTCTGTTTTTACAAAATGCCCAGAATAGGCAACTGCATAGATGCAGAAAGTAGATGGGTGATTCTGGGAGCTGGGGCAGTTGACAGGGGGAAGACTGCTTGTGGGTATGAGGTTTCTTTATGGGGACTGAAAATGTCAGAGGCTGGGCACAGTGGCTCATGCCTGTAATCTCAGCACTTTAGGAAGCTGAGGCAGGTGAACTGCTTGAGCTCAGGAGTTTGAGACCGGCCTGAGCAACATAGCAAAACCCTGTCTCACAAAAAATACAAAACTTAGTTGGGCATAGAGGCAGGCGCCTGTAGTCTCAGCTGCTTGGGAGGCTGAGATGAGAGAGGATGGCTTGAACCCAGGAGGCAGAGGTTGCAGGGAGCCAAGATTCTGCCACTGCTCTCCAGCCTGGGCAGGAGAGCCAGACTTCGTCTCAAAAAGAAAAGAAAAAAGGGCTGGATGCGGCGGCTCATACCTGTAATCCCAGCACTGTGGGAGGCCAAGGCAGGTGGATACCAAGGTCAGTTCAAGATCAGCCTGGCCAAGATGATGAAACCCCATTTCTACTAAAAATACAAAAACTAGCTGGGCATGGTGGTGGGCACCTGTAATCCCAGATGCTCGGGAGACTGAGACAGAGACTTGCTTGAACCCAAGAGGCAGAGGCTGCAGTGAACTGAGATCTCGCCACTGCAGCCTAGGTGACAGAGCAAGACTCTGTCTAAAAAAAAAATCAATAAATAAAAATGCCTAAGAATGGCTATTATTTTTTCCAGGTTTACTGAGGTATAATTGACTAATAAAAATTGAATATATTTATGATGTACAATTTGATGTTTTGAAATACGTGTATGCTATGGCATGACTACCACAAATGAGCTCATCCATCTATCCATCACCTCACATAGTTATCTTTTTTGTGTGTGTGGTGAGAACATTTAAGATCTGCTCTCCTGAGGATATAATAATAATTTTTTTTTTTTGGGAGATAGTGTCTTGTTCTGTTCCCCAGGCTGGAGTGCAGTGGTACAGTCACAGCTCATTGCAGCCTCGAATTTCCAGGCTTAAGCAATATTCCCACCTCAACTTACTGAGTAGCTGGGACTACAGATGCACCCAGCCACCTCACCCCACTGATTTTTGTTTTTGTGTGTTTTATTTGTTATTATCAATTTTTTTTGAGATGGAGTCTTTTCTGTCGCCCAGGCTGGAGTGCAGTGGTGTGATCTTGGCTCACAACCTCCACCTCCTGGGTTCAAGCAATTCTCCTGTCTCAGCCTCCCAAGTAGCGCGGACTACAGGCGCACGACACCATGCCTGGCTAATTTTTGTGTTTTTAGTAGAGACGGGGTTTCACCGTGTTGGTCAGGCTGGTCTTGAACTCCTGACCTCACATGATTCACCCTCTCGGCCTCCCAAAGTGCTGGAATTACAGGTGTGAGCCACTGCACCCGGCCATGCATGTGTGTTTTTAACTTATTTTTTTGAGATGGAATCTTACTCTGTCTGTCACCCAGGCTGGAGTGCACTGATGCCATTTCAGTCACTGTAACCTCTGCCTCCCAGGTTCTTGCAATTCTTGTGTCTCAGGCCCTTGAGGAGTTGGGATTACAGTTGCCCAGCACCACACCTGGCTGGCTAATTTTTATATTTTTGGTAGAGATGGGATTTCACCATGTTGGTCAGGCTGGTGTCGAACTGCTGACCCCAAGGGATCTGCCCGCCTCAGCTTCCCAAAATGCTGGGATTACAGGGGTGAGCCACCACACCTGGCTTCCTAATAATATTATTTTAAATAGGGAGTGATATGGTTTGGCTGTGCCCCACCCATAGCCCATCTTGAACTATAGTTCCAGTAATCCCCATGTGTCATGGGAGGGACCCAGTGCGAGGTCACGGAATCATGGGGGCAGTTACCCCCATGCTGCTCTTCTTTTGAGAGTGAGTGAGTTCTCACAAGATCTGATGGTTTTATAAGGAGCTTTCCCCCCTTTTGCTCAGCACTTCTCCTTCCTGGCACCATGTGAAGAAGGTAAGTTTCCTGAGGCCTCCCCAGCCATGCTGAACTATGAGCCAGTTAAACCTCTTTCCTTTATAAATTACCCCAGTCTTGGGTATGTATTAGCAGAGTGAGAATGGACTAATACAGGGGGTTCTGAAAGGACTCTAGTAAAGTGACATTTAACCAGTGACCTGAAAAGGGTAGGTAGCAAACACTCCATGCAGCTATTTGAGAACAAAGCAGCTGGAGCAGAGAGATCTGAAGTTGTTACTGGAAAGGGGTCCTGATCCTGGTCTCAGGAGAGGGTTCTTGGATCTCATTCAAGAAAGAATTCAGTGGCCGCGCGCGGTGGCTCACGCCTATAATCCCAGTACTTTGGGAGGCCCCGGCGGGTGGATCACAAGGTCAAGAGATCAAGACCATCCCGGTCAACAAGGTGAAATCCCGTCTCTACTAAAAATACAAAAAATTACCTGGGCATGGTGGCGCGCGCCTGTAGTCCCAGCTACTCGGGAGGCTGAGGCAGGAGAATGGCTTGAACCCGGGAGGCGGAGGTTGCGGTGAGTCGAGATTGTGCCGTTGCACTCCAGCCTGAATAAAGAGCGTAACTCCGTCTCGGGAAAAAAAAAAAAGCATTCAGAGCAAGTCCCCAGTGTAACGTCAAAGTAAGTTTATTGAGCAAATAAAGGAATAAAAGAATGGCTACTTCATAAACAGAGCAGGGAATTCCCAAAAGTGAGAGGAGGAACATGCCCATCGTAGGTGCAGTGCTTGTATATAAGACAACAAAGCAAAAAATCGTAAGGGAGGTGTGCTCTACTGCAAGGGCTCCTGACAGAGGATTGTTAATCTCTGTGTAACTGCTGTCTTCCACAACAATCTCTATGTTGTTATTAAAGTGAAACTTAAACTAAGAATGCTTTTGTTCTTAAGATATTGAGACATGAGTACATTTCCTAGGTCTGTTAAACCCTGAGTCTGTTTGGAAGACATTATTAACCTGTTCCCTTAACTGAAAACATCTGGTGACAAGAAATGCCTAACCTGGGAATGCAGCGCAGCAGGTCTCAGCCTCGTTATACCCAGCCCGTATTCAAGATATGACGGAAACATTATAGTGCCATTGTGGCCAGAGTGGTAAGATGGGTGTAAAGTTGTAGGAGAACAGAAATTGAGTTTTGGGTCAAACAAAGCCATGGAGGGTCATGGAAGCCACTGTAAGAGCTAAGGCTTAACTCACGGAGCAGAAAGCACTGGAGAGTTTGGAAAGCAAAGTGACCTGGCTGGACTGGGGATTTAAACACGTCCTTCTGGCTTGTGCTTCGAGAACAGACAATGGTGAGTGAGGAATGGAAGAGGGAGACCATTTAGAGACAATTTTAAAAACTCAAGTGTGAGATGATGGTAGTGTGGTCCGAGGCTGTCACATACGTATTGATGACAATCAATTCCATTCTGGTTGAATTTTGAGTCTAGGAAAAGCTTTGCTGAAAGATTGTATATGATGCCTCTGTAAGTCAAAAAAGACTCTAGCTGGATCATGTTGTTAACACATGCAGTGGGGAAAAATATTAGATTCCTGTCCCTGGAAAGCAGAAGACAATTTGCTCACAGGCTCCACATGGGCATGCAGGAAAGGAGTGAAGCATGACTCCTGGGTTGGCTACTGAGGAGCTAGAAGGTCTGGGCTGCCACAGCTGAGGGGGTGATTGCTGAACAGCAGATCCTGGAGCAGGGGGTTTGGGATAGTGTTTGGACAAGTCTAGTCTGAAAGGCCGATTACACAACCAGCTGGACATGCTGGCACAGCTAATGGATCCCACCTGGGAAAGTGTGAGCTAGAAATAGAGATAAGGGAAACGGCCAGGTGCAGTGGCTTACATGTACCTCATTCCCAGCAGGGAGGCGGAGGTGGGCAGATCACCTGAACTCAAGAGTTCAACACCAGCCTGAACAACATAGTGAGACCCCATCTCTACAAAAAATAGAAAAACTAGCCAGGCTTGGTGTACACCTGTAGTCCCAGCTACTCTGGAGGGTGAGATGGAAGGATTGCTTGAGCTCAGGTGGTTCAAGCTGTACTGAGCCATGATTGTACCACTGCACTGCAGCTTGGGTGACTGAGTGAAACCCTGTCTGAAAAAAAAAAAAAAAGAATGAAAAGAAAAGATAATCATAGAGCTGGAATCTGGAAGGCTACACCTGGTGTAGCCTTTTCAGGGCCTCTTTGCTTATTAGTATACATTGAAATTTCCTCCATGTCTCTGATGGAGATTTTTCTACTTTATGGTAACACATAAATAATAGAAAACAACATTTTATTTTATATTAGGGAAACAAACACGTATTGATTTGAGATTTGCTGGGGTTTTTCCTCCAGTCACAGCTCAAAAATCCTGCATATTTAGCAGATTTAGAAAGGACCTCTGTTAATTGTGTGAAAGTTGATCATACAAATTGAGTCCTTCTTCTTATACCCACCTAAAACAAAGCTGAAAGAGCTGTGAACGCTGGGTTCGGTGGCTCACGCCTGTAATCACAGCACTTTGGGAGGCCAAGGCGGGCAGATCACGAGGTCAGGAGATCGAGACCATTCTCGTCAACATGCAGAAACCCCCATCTCTACTAAAACTACAAAAATTAGCCAGGTGTAGTGACACATGCCTATAGTCCCAGGCACTCAGGAGGCTGCAGCAGGAGAATCAGTTGAACCCGGCAGGTAGGGGTTGTGGTGAGATGAGATCACGCCACTGCACTCCAGCCTGGGCCACAGAGGGAGACTCCGTCTAAAAAAAAAAAAAACATACTCCCTATATTTGGGATTCAGAGCACCCTTTGTTCCATCTGTGAATGCTCTAGTATCGCGCCTTTTCAAAATAGCATTCCTTTTGTCGTTCTGTTTCTGAGCTTGATGTCAAATTACTAAAAGGAAGTGAATATAAAGAAATGGAGAGGCCAGGCGTGGTGGCTCACGCCTGTAATCCTAGCACTTTGGGAGGCCGAGGTGGGTGGATCACCTGAGGTCAGGAGTTCAAGACCAGCCTGGCCATCATGGTGAAACCCCATCTTTATTTAAAAAAAAAAGAAAGAAAGAAAGAAAAAAGAAATGGAGAAAGTGAGATTAAATGGATACAGGTGCTGGTTACTAAACTGGACACAACATTTGACTATACAAGCAGGAGAGTCATTTTCTGTGGGACCCAGAGACCGGGATCTACTTCTGTGCTGCTGCTACGGGGTGCCTCCGCCACCCACCTTCTTCTTCGTCATGAACCTGTGTGGAGTTTTTATGTTTCTTGTCCCTAACCAGACATGCAGACAGAAAACTACAGTGCTCGAGTGCATGCGTTTGAATTGCAACATAATCATTTTTCTTTGCTTTCTCGACCAGTGCATATATTTTGTGACTGAATGACTGTAATAATGTGCATTTGGAGCAACAGTCTCTGGGAACACCTGAGAACAGGTAAACACTCGCAGACAGCAATCGGAAGAAACCTGGGTACGGCTCCTTTAAGAAAGAGCGAACCCCCGCCTCCGCTCGGAATCGGGATCGGCATTTTCCCAGCGCCCTTAGCAGCGGTTTGGCCTTTACTTCCGGAAGGAGGTGGCGGCGACCTCACTCTCTCGCTGTGCGCTTGCGGGAACGACTACATTACCCAGAATGACTTGCGTTGGGCGACGGCGACCTCCAGCCAATGAGGTCTCAGAAAGGTGGTGTTTCCCTGAGCGCAAGCGCGGTCGCGCCGAGATTTGCGTCGCCGTCGTCGTGGCGGTAGTTTCTGCGTTTGTCCGGATTGTTGGCTCCGGAGCGCGCGATCAGCATCATTGGTGACTGAGTGAGAAGGCGCGAGAGGAGTCTTTCCCGCTGCACTGAGGCCAGGCGTCGCGCGGGCTGCCCCGGCCCAGCCCGGAATAGAGACCCAGCCTCTGCCCCGCTCCGCCCATAGCGTCCGATGGCTGCCGCCGCGCTGACCGCCCCAGCCCTGGTGAGTGCCGCGTCCTCTGCGCCTTCCCCGCCCTCCCCATCCGAGTCCTAACACCCCGAGGACACCTGCTCGCGGCCCTGCAGCCCAGGACGGAACCGGGGGACTTGCCGGAGGTGCTCCCGTTTCCGACACCTGGTGTGCTAGGGAAGGGAGAGCGCGACGGGCAAGGAGCCGCTGAGGGAGGCGCCCCCGAGCCCTGGGGCACAGAGGCGACGCAGCCGGTACGAGGGCACTCAGCTCCAAGGCCGGGCACGGGGCTACCGGGAGGCCTGAGCCCATGTAACGCCGCCATGGATGACTTTTGTGAGGCCTGGCTGTTTCCGCGGCTCCCTTGGCTGTAGAGGGGGTTATGAAACCTACGCCAAGAAGGGGAGGGTTTCCCAGTCTCTCCCTGGCCTTAACTTTCCCCCGCAGGTTCTCTGGGTTGTGGTGGTCCATTCTCCCAGCCCTTAGTTCTGAAGACTGTGGGTGAACCCCAAGCCCAGGTCCTGTGTCCATGTTAGCATGTATATAGAGTTGTTCCAATTTCTGGCAGCCAGCATGAACAGGTGTGGAAGATTGTTCCAGAAAGGTACAAGATGTGCAAATGCTTAGGGTGATACGGAGGTGGGAACGATTATGAAGCTACAAGTCTCCTTGCTTTCTGGTGGGTGCAAAGAACAGAAAGATAGGCGTCATCACTGCAGTGGCTGCTTGAGAAGGTGAGTGTGTTTTGAGGAGGTAATAGCAAGTCTGAATCAGAAAAAATAGGTGATTTACCAAGGTCTTCACAGGCTTCATCTATGTACATAGTGGGGCACAAACTGTGGGACTGACGGAGGAGGAAGGAAAATCAGGGGGAAGGAAAATGAGGGTTACTGGCCCAGGATCGTGGTTAAGGAGATGTGGTTGGATTCCGGATGCATGGTTTCAAAAGGGACAACTAAATTATGTAATGTAGGTGGTGAGGGAGTGAAACAGGATTCAGAGAAGACCCCAGGGTTGTTGGTATTAGCAGCTAAAGGGAAAGAAGTTTCATCAACTAAGATGATGAACACATTGGCAATAGGAGTAATATTCACTAGGGATACCAGGTTTATTTGGGCCATGCTAAGAGTCAGATCTTTCAGACCCTGCTAAATGGAGCTGTTAAGTGGGCAGATGAACACACAGGTCTTGAAATCTAGGGAGTAGTCCAAGATGTGGCTGTTGTGTGCACCAAGTTGAGTGAGCTGTGGGTCACAACTGGGGCAAGCCCCAGGTTTTGGTTGTAAAACTGTTAGTGGGCCAAGAAGGGGAGGATGATGATGGAATAAGTGGTCATGAAGGCAGGGTATGTAAAAGTGTAGTTTGGCAGGGGCCAGGGCTCCCAAGTGAAGAGTGGATATGAGATGGACGCAAACGAATAGGACACTCAGGCTAGAACTCATGCTTGTTTGCCACTTCGTGGGTATCCAGGATTTTGTGATAACTTGATGGGGCCTGGGTGTTTCATTCAGGCTGGAAGATTAAGTTAGTGTCATATGGTCATTTGTGAGAGTTGTTGTGTGTGAGATGGGCAGCCAGTGAGGCTGGAATTTAAATGAGCTTTACGTGGATATATGGCTGCCAAGGGGATGGTAAGTGCGGCACGGAAGTGGAATAGGGCCATGGTTATCTGTGATTCACCTGTGGTTCTGTGTGGCTAAGTCTGAGGCAAGGAACCTGGCAGGGAGGCCTTCAAGGAAGTTTTTGAGGCTGTTTTCACTAGTGTAAGCCATGGGAAGTCTGGAATATTGGATCCTGTTTAAATCCACACTCTGGAAGCTGCCTGCCAGGTTGTGGTATAAGGCCAGAAATTAAGGTCCAGTGTGATATGTCACCTTGACATCTGATGAAAATACTGCAGCCTCAGATGGCCTGAGAGCAAATTCCCCTTCCCACTTTGCTCCCAAGAATAAGCTCTCTTAGCCAAATGAACCCTTCTTATTCAGGGAGCCAGAATAGTTCCTGCTAATTACTTTGTAGCAGGTTTCAGTTCCCTACCAATTTTTTGAGTTATTCAAACAAGCCAATCCCCTCCTCTGGGGACCAGGGTAGCTTCTCCATCTTGATGCTACAAAGCTTACATTTCACAGCACCTGGTTGTTCACTCTTTTCTGGAGTACTACCTCCATATGGCCCTGTGTGGAGTGTGGTATTCTTTCACAAGCTGTGAGTGTTTGTCTTTAATTAATAAACTGTTTATCTCATTTGTCTAGTGTCAGGTGTCTCGTATTTGGCCGTTGGTTATCCACTCTTTCACCCAGGTAGCATGTGGGGAGGCCAGGATTTTGTCTGTGGTATGGGACAGTGAGGTAGTGGTGGTCATGGTCATGTGGCTGTGGCATCTGGAGACCTGAGGTGTGTGTAGTGTAATGAATGATATGCACTTGGAGAGAGAGTATGCCTGATGGCCCCAGTGCCCCGGTTGAGACTTACATAGTCTTGGTCATACCAGAGGAATGCTTGTCAGGGAGGGGTAGTTGCCCTTATGCCATGCCCACAGCTTAGATACATGTATTTTTTCTGCCTGCCTCTTGTTACTAATGGCTGCAACCAGTGACCGAGAGGCTGATAAGAAGATAACAGCACCAGTGGACTGCTTTCTCCACTGAGTTGGGGAGCTTCAAAAGAAGAAGAGCATTGGGTAAATATGTGAGGGGATGAATGATGGATCCTGAGAGAAGGAACCATTTGTGGTTTCATCTGTCCCCATCCTGGCAGGGTATTGTGACCTTTGAGGACGTGGCTGTGTACTTCTCCTGGAAGGAATGGAGTCTCCTTGATGAGGCTCAGAAATGCCTGTACCACGATGTGATGCTGGAGAACTTGACACTTACAACCTCCCTGGGTAAGGTCCTCACACCCACCTCTGTACCCAGAGCTAGTCTCTGCTCTTACCCTTTCCTCGGGGACAGATATGTCCTCACAAGAGGACTATGGACACAGCTTTCTGTCCCTGGGTAGGTGCTGCAGTTGGTAGGGCTAAGGTTGTATGTTACCTTTTCTCCTTGAGCAGGCAACACCTGCTTCCCTTTCATGTGGAAGGATTCAGAGTCAGGCTTCTTATAGTTGGCCTTATGGATCTCACCTTGTTTGCCTCTCCCTGGCCAGGTGACTTTGTCCAGATCTGAGGCTCCTGGAGGCCCAGGTTCTACTTCCTTCCTCTAGCTGACACTTCCTCATGCCTGCCTCTGCCAGGAATCACTGACATTGTCACTGCTTAGGTGGACTATGAGTGCCTCTTGCAAAATCCTCCTCTGAATTTCTCTTTGTGTTATTTTTTCCTATGGTCTATCATGTGTAGAGTCTTTCTGGGCTGGTCTTGGGTGCTTGCATATTTCAGGTTCCATGTTCTTGATCATAGGGGTCAGGTGGACAGGCCCTGTGGTTCCAAGGATGGCTGTGATCCCCCACAGCAAGATGGACTCAGAGGGAGTCTGGCCCTGAGGACTAACACCTAAAGGAGGACATTATATCAGGGTTATGTTCAAATCATACCAGAAACTTCTTCGGTTTGTCTAATGTTTTGGTGCTAATGACATTTGGGGCCAAACCTCATTACTGCCTTTTGATCCCCTTTGTTGACACTTTGCCTGCTTGTCAGCTCTACACCTTGTTACTACTACTCTTACTTCCAGCCGGGGGTTAATCCCCACATCTCTGGACTCCACGTCTCACCCGTTTTTCTCACTGCTTTATCTGCAGTGCTTGCCGGTGTTGGCCTCTGCATACTGTGTTATGAGGTGTCCACGTGTGTCAGCTACTATTGTGTTGGCACATTTTCCTGGGCCCGGATACACACTTGTAGACAATGCATGTGTTAGCAGGAGAGCAGATCTCACTGAGCATTGTCCTAGAGGAATGAGTTGTACGTCCTGCCTCTTCTCCATGTTTCTCATCCCATGGTTGTGTCTTTTAACTCATGAGGCCTCCCCAATTCTGTGATCTTTAGAGGCCCAATTCTGCCAGGCAGCCCCATCTTCAACTTGAATCCAACACCTTGGTCCTGAAAACAACCCCATGGACTCAGTTCCTGAGTTTGTTTGTTGAATGCGCATTTGTCTGTGGGCTACCCCCCTCTCCATTAAAATCGGCATGCTCTTCACCGACCTTTCCTTTCTTTCAGGTGGTTGTGGAACAGAGGATGAGGAGGCACCTTATCAGCAGAGCACTTCTCCACTACGGGTGTCACAGGTTAGGATTCCTAAGGCCCTTCCTTCTCCCCAGAAGACCAGTTCCTGTGAGATATGTGGCCCAGTCTTGAGAGAAATTTTGCACTTGCTTGAGCACCAGGGAACACACCATGGTCAGAAACTGTCCACAGATGGGGCATGCAGGAAGCAATTACAGTTTACTGCATACCTTCGTCAGCACCAGAAGGAGCATGTTGGGCAGAAACACTTCAGAAGCAATGTGGGCAGAGACATGTTTTTGAACAGCTGCACATTTCAAGTATCTGGGAAGCCTTTCTCTTGCAAGGAAGTTGGGAAGGATTTCCTGGCGAGATCAAGATTTCTCCAGCAACAGGCTACTCACTCCAGAAAAAAGTCAAGCAGAACCAACAGTGCAGTGGCTTTTCACAGTGTAAAAAATCATAACTGGGGAGAACGTATGAAAGCTTTCAGCTACAAACACACACTTACTCAGCACCAGGGAGACCTCAGTAGGGAAAGATGCTACATGTACAGTGAATGTGGGAAATCTTTTAGCACAAGCTGTAGCCTCAGTGATCATTTGAGAGTTCACACTTCAGAAAACCCTTATACATGTGAGGAGTGTGGGAAGTCCTATAGGCAAAGCTCTAGCCTTATTACACACCGAAGAGTTCACACTGGAGTAAGACCTCATCAATGTGATGAATGTGGAAAATTATTTAGAAGGAAGTATGACCTTATTATACATCAGAGAGTTCATACTGGAGAAAGGCCTTACAAGTGCAGTGAATGTGGGAAATCCTTTAGCCATAGCTCTAGCCTCATTACACACCAGAGAATTCATACTGGAACGAGGCCTTATGAGTGCAGTGAGTGTGGGAAATCCTTTATCCACAGTTCTAGCCTTATTACTCACCAGAGAGTTCACACTGGTACAAGGCCTTATATGTGCAGTGAATGTGGGAAATCTTTTAGCCAAAGCTGTCATCTCATTAAACACCGGAGACTTCACATTGGAGAAGGGCCTTATGAGTGTAGTGAATGTGGGAAATTGTTTACTTACAGATCTCGTTTCTTCCAACACCAGAGAGTTCATACTGGAGTAAGATCTCATGAATGTCATGAATGTGGAAAATTATTTAGCAGGAAATTTGACCTCATTGTTCATCAGAGAGTTCACACAGGCGAAAGGCCATATGAGTGCAGTGAATGTGGAAAATCCTTTACCTGTAAATCCTATCTCATTGCACATTGGAAAGTTCATACTGGGTCAAGGCCTTATGAATGTGGGGAATGTGGGAAATCATTTACCCATAGCTCTACACTCCTTCAACACCAGAGAGTTCACACTGGAGAAAGGCCTTATGAGTGCAAGGAATGTGGGAAATTTTTTAGCCAAAGCTCCAGCCTCATTAGACATAGGAGAAATCACACTGGAGAAAAGCCTTATGAGTGCAGTGAGTGTCAGAAATCCTTTAGTAACCGCTCTAGCCTTGTTAAACACCAAAGAATTCACACTGGAGAAAGGCCTTATGAATGCAGTGAATGTGGAAAATCCTTTAGCCAGAGCTCTAACCTCAGTAATCACCAGCGAGTTCACAGTGGGGAAAGGCCTTATGAGTGCAGTGACTGTGGAAAATCTTTTACCTTCAACTCCAATCTCCTAAAACACCAGAATGTTCACAAGGGATAAAGGTTAGGTAACACAAAGAGGGCTGTTAGGGACACAGAAGTGTCCCTGAAAATTCATAGATAAAGATTAAATAAATAAATGTATGAATTTTCAGTAACTATGCTTTATATTTAGTATATGTTCTCTGAATTTTCTTTTATACAAATAAATTTATATATGTACATTGTCTCTCTTATATGCACACATAAAATAAATGGTTTCTTTTTAAAACATTCTTTCTTTCTTTTTTTTTTTTTTAACTTGCTGCCCCTCCTTTGTTTTTTTGTTTTAACAGAGTCTCGCTGTGTTGCCAGGCTGGAGTGCAGTGGCGCGATCTTGGCTCACTGCAACCTCCGCCTCCTGGTTTCAGGTGATTCTCCTGCTTCAGCCTCCCAAGTAGCTGGGATTACAGGTATGTGCTGCCACGTCCGGCCAGTTTTTTGTGTTTTTAGTGGAGACAGGGTTTCACTACGTTGGCCAGGCTGGTCTTGAACTCCTCACCTCGTGATCCACCCGCCTCAGCCTCCCAAAGTGCTGGGATTACAGATGTGAGCCCCCACGCTGGGCCATTTCTTTGTTTTTAAATGGACAAATTATAATTGTATGTGTCTGTGGAGTAATAGCGATGTTTTGATACCTATAATGTAGAGTGATCAGGGTAATTAGTGTATCTATCGTCTGAAACATCATTCCTTTATGTTGGGAACATTCAATATCAATTTCTATCGTCCTCCTAGCAACTTGAAATTATGTATTATTAACTTTAGTTCTGTAGTGGTATAGAACACTAGAAGTTATTCCTTCTGTCTAGTTGTAATTTTATATCCTTTAACAAATCTTTCTCTATCCCTGCCTACCCCACTACCCTACCCTTCTCAGCCTCTAGTATCCTCTGTTCTACCTTTTACTTCTAAGAGAACAAGTTTTTTTTTTTTTTTTTTTTTTTTTTAAGCGCTTCCACATATGAGTGAGAATGTGCATGTTTATGTTCCTGGCTTATTTATTTTTTCATTTTTTTAAAGACGGGGTTTCACCATGTTGGTCAGGCTGGTCTTGAACTCCCAACCTCAGGTGATCCGCCCACCTTGGCCTCCAAAGTGCTTGGATTACAGGCGTGAGCCACCACGGCCGGCCTTCCTGGCTTATTTCACTTAACTGATGTCCTCCATTTCCATCCGTGTTGCCTCAGGTGACAGGATTTCATTCTGTTCTTTGAATAATATTCCTTTGTGTGTATAAATCACATTTTTAATTTTTTTATTTTTATTTATTTATTTATTTATTTTTTGAGACGGAGTTTCGCTCTTGTTGCCCAGGCTGGAGTGCAATGGCGCGATCTCGGCTCACCGCAACCTCCACCTCCTGGGTTCAAGCAATTCTCCTGCCTCAGCCTCCTGAGCAGCTGGGACTACAGGCACGTGCCACCATGCCCAGCTAATTTTTGTATTTTTAGTAGAGATGGGGTTTCACCATTTTGACCAGGATGGTCTCGATCTCTTGACCTCGTGATCCACCCGCTTCGGCCTCCCAAAGTGCTGGGATTACAGGCGTGAGCCACCGCGCCGGGCCTCTAAATCACATTTTCTTTATCCATTTATCTATTGTTGGACATCTAGGTTGATTCCATATTTTAGCTATTGTAAATAGTGAGTAAAGGGTTGGAGATGTCTCTCCAATGTGATGATTTTCTTTCCTTTGGATAAACTCTCAGTAGTGGGATTGCTGGATGAAGTGGTAGTTCAATTTGTAGCTTTTTGTTTGTTTGTTTCATTTTGTTTTTTGAGATGGAGTCTTGCTCTGTCACCCAGGCTGGAGTACAGTGGTGTGATCTCGGCTTACTGCAATCTTCGCCTCCTGGGTTCAAGCGATTCTCCCGCCTCAGCCTCTTGAGTAGCTGGGATTACAGGTGCCCACCTGTATTTTTGTATTTTTTGTATTTTTGTATTTTTACATGTTGTTGAGGCTGGTCTTGAACTCCTGACCTTGTGGTCCACCCACTACGGCCTCCCAAAGTCCTGGGATTACAGGCATGAGCCACCGTGTCCAGCTCACGACACGGGACCTCAATACTGTTCTCTGTAGTAGCTGTATTAGTTTGCATTTGCACTAACAGTGCATGAGTTCCCTTTTCTCTGCATCCTTGCCAGCATCTGTTTTTGTCTTCTTGATGATACCTGTCCTAAACAGGGAAAAGTTATACCTCATTGCAATTTTGATTTGCTTTTCCCAGATCATTAGTGATGAGTGTGTTTTATATATATATTTTTTATTTTGTAATTTTTAAAAATATTTTTTAGAGATTGGATCTTGCTATGTTGCCCAGGCTAGAAGGCAGTGTGGCTCTTCACAGGTGCAGTCCCACTGCTGATCAGCATGTGAGTTTTGACCTGCTCCAGTTCCGACCTGGGCAGGTTCTCCCCTCCTTAGGCAACCTGGTGGTCCCCCACTCCTGGGAGGTCACCATATTGATGCTGAACTTAGTGCAGACACCTGATCTGCATAGCGCACTACAGCCCAGCACTCCTGGGCTCAAGCAGTCCTCCCACCTCAGCCTCCCAAGTAGCTGGGACTACAGGCACGTGCCAGCGCACCCGGCCTTGGCTATCTTTATGTTGTCTTGTGAAAACGCCTGTACAGGTCGTTTCACATTTTTAAATTGGATTTTTTGAGGGTTTCTTTGTTGTTGAAATATTTCAGTTGCTTGTGTATTGTATTCTGGCTTTTTTTTTTTTTTTTTTTTTTTTTTGAGATGGAGTTGCTCTGTTGCCCAGGCTGGAGTGCAATGCATGATCTCGGCTCACTGAAACCTCTGCCTCCCAGGTTCAAGCAGTTCTCCTGCCTCAGCCTCCCAAGTAGCTGGGATTATAGGTGTGTGCCACTACACCCAGCTAATTTTTGTATTTTTGGTAGTGACGGGTTTTTTCCATGTTGGCTAGGCTGGTCTCAAACTCCTGACCTCAAGTGATCTGCCCACCTTGGCCTCCCAAATTGCTGGAATTACAGGTGTGGCCACCGCGTCCAGCCTCTTCCTTGATTCTTGACATTTTCCTTACACTGTCACTGAGTGGGTTCTACATCAGAAAAAGATGAATAAGCCAGGTATGGTGGCTCAATCCTATAATGCCAGCACTTTGGGAGGCCAAGGCAGGAGGATTGCTTGAGGTCAGGAGTTTGAGAACAGCCTGGGTAACGTAGCAAAACCCCGTCTCTACAAAAATACAAAAATTAGCTGGGTGTGGTGCATGTCTGCAGTCCCAACTACTCTTGAAGGCTGTGGTGGGAGGATCACTTGAGCCTTAGAGGTCGAGACTGAAGTGAGCCTTGATTGTGCCACTGCACTTCAGCCTCAGCAACAGTGTCAGACCCTTTCTCAAAAAAAGGAAAAAAAAAAAATTGAATGTGGCCCTAAGGAGATATCAAATTGATGTGTAAAAGAAGCTTTTCATTGTTCAAACCTTATTGCTAAGTGAGAAAAAGCAAAGTACAGATTTGTATAGAATCTATGACTTTTTTTTCCTATAAGATGGAAAAACTTGTATAGTAATGTAATTGACCACAGGACACACAGAATAATGAGCAAAGAGAAGACACAATTCTATCAGGATAATACTATACTGCAAATTTCACCTTCTGTTTTTACTTATACATTAAATTATTTAATTAGAGACAGGTTCTTATGCTGCCCAGGCTGGCCTCAAACTCCTATGCTGAAATGATTGTCCCTCTAAGCCTCCCAAGGAGGTAGGTGGACACAATTTTTCTCCACCTTGGTATTGTTCAGTGTTTTCAATAAAGAAAGATAATCTCAATGACAAAACCAACAAGAGGACCATTGTAATCACATGTTGACCATCTCTGTTAGACATTACTGTTAAACTTCTGGGCCGGGTGTTGTGGCTCATGCCTGTTATCCTAGCACTTTGGGAGGCCGAGGTGGAGTTCACCTGAGGTCAGGAGTTCACAACCAGCCTGGCCAAAATGGTGAAACCCTGTCTCTACTAAAAATACAAAAATTAGCTAGGCGTGGTGGCGGGTTCCTACAATCCCAGCTACTTGGGAGGCCAAGGCAGGAGAATGAATTGCTTGAACCTGGGAGGCAAAGGTTGCAGTGAGCTGAGACCATGCCATTGTACTCCAGCCTAGGCAAAAAGAGCTGCGAAACTCGATCTCAAAAAAAAAAAGAAAGAAAAAACTTCTGTTGGCTGGGAGCGGTGACTCACCTGTAATCCCAGCACTTCTGGAGGCCGAAGTGGGCAGATCACCTGAGGTCAGTAGTTTGCGACCAGCCTAGCCAACATGGTGAAATCCTGTCTCTGCTAAAAATACAAAAATTAGCTGGGCATGGTGGTGGGCATCTGTAATCCCAGCTACTCAGGAGGCTGAGGCTGGAGAATGACTTGAACCCGGGAAGTGGAGGTTGCAGTGAGCAGAGATTGCACCACTGCTCTCCATCCTGGGCAACAAGAGCAAAACTCCGTCTCAAAAAAAAAAATAATTAAAATTTAAAAATTATCTGGGCATGGTGGCATGTGCCTGTAATCCTAGCTGCTTTGGGAGGCTGAGGCAGTAGAATTGCTTGAACTCAGAAGGCGGAGGTTGCAGTGAGCAGCCAGCATGGGTGACAGAGTGACAGAGTGGGACTTCATCTCAAAAAAAAAAAAAAAAAATTCTGTGAAGTTTAAAAACTTTTCATTATCCACTAATGTTTCCATAGAGCTATTTCTGTCATCACATATCATTTATTAGTCATTGGTATTAAGTTTCTGTAACTTGCATTTCACCACTTTTTCTGGTGTCATATTAGTTCCTCATGCTGAATACTCCCTACTGTCACAAGAGAAACAAATGATGAGCACTTCCCAGGAAAGCTATGAGCTCAGTAATTTAACATACGCCCAGTGTCTCCAGGTGGAGATCATCACCACCATTACCAATACCAAGCTGGGATTTCTCTCGTTCTTTACCTGAGACTGATTCCTGATATCAGGTTCCTAAAATGGGTTGAAACTATAATAAGTTAGAATGCCAAGTAAGGGATATTACATGAATAAATGTTTTGCTCAATGAATTGGACACAATAATTGACTTAATAGGCAGGACAGTTGTTTTTCTGTGGGAACGACAGAGATTCACCGTTGTACTCTTGCTTTAGCCAGCCACATCCCTATCTTCCTTGGCATGGTCCTACCTGGATTAGTTCTCTTTTGTCCCTTGTAGACTGAGAAACCAACTCTAATGCCTCAGAGTGAAGCAGGAGAATAGGGCATTAGGGTAACCAAGGATGAAGGCGTGAGCAAAAGAACAGCAGGTGCAGCCAGTTCTAGGCAAGATTAGGCATCACGCAGGCCACATCCTCACTCCTGTGATAAGATAAACGTCTCCACTTCAACCTCTGATTGGTCGTGCACCAATTGTTCATAGGATTGCAAGCCTTTAAAGAACTCTTGGAGTGTTACAAAATTCTAGCTTATTAATGGCAAAAACCGCAATTGCTTTTGCACCAATCTAATAAAACCCCAAAAAAACATGTAATCGGGGCTCTTGAGCCACTTGCTCACCTGCTCCCAGTCCTACGTGCCACTTCCGTGGAGGGTACTTTCACTTCAATAAATTGCGCTTTCATTGGTTCATTCTGTTGTTTTTTTGTGTGTGTGTGCGTTTTGTTCACTTATTTGTTCAATGCTCCAACCACCTGGAGAACTCACAGTCAAGACTTTCCATCCGATAACGAGTGAATTCATGTGAGTTATAAGAGTAATGTTTATCAGCCTCTGCTTCCAGTGCAGGCATTTTGTGTCTAAACGATTTTATAAAGTGATACACTAATTTGGATTTCTAGCCTTTGGGGGCATTCATATTTCTAGCGCATGGGAGCTTGAATTTCCAAAAATGTGATTTTCTTTTCTTTTTTACTTTTTTTTTTCTTAAAAAAAAAAAAAAATAGAGACAGGGTTTCACCATGTTGGCCAGGCTAGTCGCAAACTCCTGACCTCAGGTGATCCTCCTGCCTCGGCCTCCCGAAGCGCTGGAATTACAGGCGTGAGCGACCACACCCAGTCCCAAAATGTGATTTAATATTTTAGCAAACACTTGGGTGGTCAGTTACAAACCGGGATTCCCCAGGAATCTCAATATGGCCTCTAAGGAGGGGCGAGACCATCCTCTGCTCTAGAAGGATGCGCGCTTTAATGAACCCCAGAGGTGGAATTGGGACTCCCCTGCAGAAGCGCCTGTGGGAAGCGGCAGCTTTACTGCGTTGGAACCTGCGGAACTGCATTACCCAGGAAGCTCTGCATTGAATGACAGCGCGGCAGAACCAGTGAGGGCTCAGAATAAAGGTGTTTCTGTGTGCGCACGTAACGTAGAGGCGGGACTTTGGCGTCTTCTAGTAGCGGCCATTTTGGTTAACGTTGGGTGGCTGTGAGGGCCTCTGGAGCCGTGGGTCCGAACCGCGGTGTCTGAACCCAGCAGGTGGAGAGGAGCCCTTCTCGCTGCACAGAGGCGGATCTTATGCCCCGTAACGGCGCCCGCCGCTCCCGGCCGTGCTTTCCCCACGTGCTCGGATGACGGCGGCCGCACTGAGGCTCCCGGCTCAGGTAATTGTGGCGCCTTACCTGCCCTAATGTCACCTCATCCTAACCCGAGTCCTAAAGCAGCGAAGGAGCGGCACCTGCTCTCAGGTGTGCAGCCCGGACTCGGCGTCAGGACACCGAGTCGCTCGCGGGAGAGGTCCCCGTTTCTGACACCCGTGGGATGCGGGTGGGGAGAGCGACCGGCGCGGGCAGTGGCCTGGAGATGGACGGAGCCGGGAGGGTGGAACCTGCGGTCCACAGGCACCTGTAGGGAACAACGTGTGAAACGAAGCTCCTCCTGAAAGAGCAGGCTGGTGGCTGCGTATTCACCGTGAAGACCCTAGAAGCCATGGAGCGTTTCCAAGAAAGGAGGGGCATGATCCAAGTTCAGCCGTTTAAGGTTTTCCAAAGGCCAAAAGAAGAACATAATAGAGAGAGGGATTGAGGACCTTGGCGTTCTGGGAGGTTGAATCCTTGTTCGTAGATTGCATAGGTGGTAGAGATGACATTTTTCACTGAGACACGCAGGTCAGACAGCCAGCTCGAGGTCGTCTGGCTCCAGGGATAAGAAAAGGTTCATGGGGGCCGGGCTCGGTGGCTCACGCCTGTAATCCCAGCACGTTGGGAGGTCCAGGCGGGCGGATCACCAGGTGAAGAGATCGAGACCATCCTGGCCAACATGGTCAAACCCCGTCTCTACCAAAAAAATACAAAAATTAGCTGGGTGTGGTGGTGCGCGCCTGTAGTCCCAGGTACTCGGGAGGCTGAGACCGGGAGGCGGAGGTTGCAGTGAGCCAAGGTCGCGCCACTGCCCTCCAGCTTGGACTCTATCTCAAAAAAGAAAAGAAAAGAAAAGAAAAGGTTCATGGAGAACTGAGCTTATCACATCCTCTAATGTCTGCCTTCCCCTCAGGCACTCCTGGCTGCAGAAGCCCTTAAAGAACCCACCCACAGTCGGGTTCGGTGGCTGCCTGTAATCCCAGCACTTTGGGAGGCGGAGGTGAGTGGATCACGAGGTCGAGTTCCAGAGCAGCCTGACCAACGTAGTGAACCCCTGTCTCTACTAAAAATACAAAAAAATTAAAAAAGCCGAACCTGATGGCAGGCGCCTGTAATCCCAGCTATTCTGGAGGCTGAGGCAGGAGAATCGCTGGAACCCGGGAGGCAGAGGTTGCAGTGAGCCGAGATAGCGCCACTGCACGTTAGCCCAGGTGACAATGTTGGACTCTGTCTCGAAAAAAAAGAGAACCCACAGAGGGAGTTGGAGGGTGTTCCATTTCCTCACTGGTCTTAATCCCCATTCACATGTTCTCTAGCTTGTGATGTCCTGGGACCCTTAAGTGCCATTTTTTTTTTTTTTCAGTCTTTTGGTCTGAGGACACTGGAGAAACCCTAAACTCAGAATCCTAAGACCATGACACAGAGTGTATGGAGGTATTTCCATTTCTGTCAACCCATGTAAACATATTTTGAAGGTTAACTACAGAATTGGTATCAGGTCATGAAATGCTTAGAGGTAAAAATGATGGGTTGAGGGGCGGGGGCGGGGAGGTGGTGTTACCACAGTACCATTTGTTTGCAGGCATCATCTGGCTCCAAAGAAGAGAACACACTGTGTTTGAGGGAAGAGGAAAGAGGATCAGAGTTTAAGCTCCTGCAACAATGCAGGTGAGAGTTAATGGACCATATTAATGGTTAAGGAGTTGTGGCTGGATTCAACATTCACACTGTTTGTAAGTGGCAACTAGATTTTCTAATGGACTGTGAGAGTGTGCAAGGGGAATCAGGAATGACTACAGGGTTTTTGGTCTTAGCAGCTATAGTGAGGGAAGCTGCATCAGCTTGAGATGTGCACATAGTTGGTAGGTATAATAGTCATTGGGGATATGAAAAGTGTTGTGTTGGCCATGTTTAGAGTCTGAGATAGTTTAGCCTCCATTATGACATTGACACACTTCATATTATCGTGGTGACTCTTTTGGGGGGCCAGGAAGGGACGGTTGGAGGCTGAGGGCTGAATTTCTTTCTTAGGTTCCTGGCTGACATTGCCACGGGAGAAAGAGGCAGGGTCTCATGAAGGTAGGGTATATCAGACACCATGGTTTGTCAGTGGACATAAGCTTCCAGGGGTAGAATAGATATGAGATGTAAGCAGAAGCATAGAAATAATTGAAGGAAGATGACACTTGGGCCAAGGCTGGTACTTACTCATCACGCTGTGGACTCACCAAGATTTTGAGATAACTTTGTTGGTGCTTGGGGGTTTTCATTCAGCCTGGTGGATGGATATGGTCAGGTTAAATTTGTTTATCTGTGACGGACACTAGGCCTGGGGTGGATGACTGATGGCCTGGAATTTTATTTTATGTTTTTCTTTTTGTTTTTACTTTTCTTTTTTTTTTTTTTTTGAGACGGAGTTTTGCTCTTGTTACCCAGGCTGGAGTGCAATGGCGCAATCTCGGCTCACCGCAACCTCTGCCTCCTGGGTTCAAGCAATTCTCCTGCCTCAGCCTCCTGAGTAGCTGGGACTACAGGCACGTGCCACCACGCCCAGCTAATTTTTGTATTTTTAGTAGAGACGGGGTTTCACTATGTTGACCAGGATGGTCTCGATCTCTTGACCTCGTGATCCACCCGCCTCGGCCTCCCAAAGTGCAGGGATTACAGGCGTGAGCCACCGCGCCCGGCCTTGTTTTCACTTTTCTTAGACCATTCTCCATAACAAGGGACTGGGATTTAAAATGACTCTAGGTGGTCAGAGGAAAGTCGTCATTGTAGAGGGGTCAGCAAGTGCATGACAGAAGTGGAATAGGGCTGTGGATATCTAAAGCCACACCTGGTTCTGTGGTGGTGTGGAACCGTGCAAGGAGGCCTTCATAGAATGACTTGGGACTGCATTGCTATTAGGAACCATGAGAATTCCGTGGTAATATTGGATCCTTCATGAATTCACCAGGCATACTCTCAACTCTGTCAGCCATGTTGTGAGGCCAAAAATGAAATCCCAATGTGATGCGCCACCTTGATGTGTGGTAATACTGTACGACCTCAGACGGCCTGAGCGCAAATCCCCTTCCCACTCTGCTCTGTTGGATAATGTGTCCTGGCCCAACAACCCTTTTCATCAAGGGATCAGACACCGTTTCTGTTGATTGTACTTTGTACTGGGTTTCAATTCCATTCCTACTCAGAAGTATGAAAACAAGTCAGTGGCACCCTCTTGAGAAATCAAGGTCTGTCACACTCTGTTCGTCTTACAAAGTGTGAATAACACAGTCTCTGGTTTCCCTCTGTTATCCACAGTGCGACCCCCATGTGGCCTCTCTGCCATGGTATGAGAACCCCCATGCGGCCTCTCTGCCAGGGTATGAGAACCCCCATGCGGCCTCTCTGCCAGGGTATGAGAACCCCCATGCGGCCTCTCTGCCAGGGTATGAGAACCCCCATGCGGCCTCTCTGCCAGGGTATGAGGAGAACCCCCATGTGGCCTCTCTGCCAGGGTATGAGTCATTTGATTTTCAAATTGCTGTTGATGGTATCTGTACAGTCTCAGGTGTCAGTTGTTTTCCTAACACTATAACCCCAAGGCGAGAATCCCACTCAGAGCAGTAGAAGGGAAAGAAGGGGATTGAAACACTTTAAGTTGTTGGCCAGGCTTGGAGGCTTATGCTGTAATCCTAGCACTTTGGGGGGCTGAGGTGGGAGAATTGCTTGAGGCCAGGAGTTTGACATCAGCCCAAGCAACGTAGCAAGACCCTATCTCTTAAAAGAAAGTGGTTGATGTTGCACGTACATATGCTCTTATCTCCTCAGAATGTTGAAGCCTGGGAATCACTTGAACCAAGGGGTTTGAAGTTTCTAGAACCATGATCACACTACTCCCCTACAAGTCGGGTAACCAAGGGAGAACCTGACTAAAAGAAACCAAAACTGGGCTGAGTGCGGTGGCTCATGCCTATAATCCCAGCTCTTTGGGAGGCCAAGGTGGGCAGATCCTGAGGTCAAGAAATCGAGCATCCTTGCCAACATGGTGAAACCCTGTCTCTACTAAAAATACAAAAATTAGCTGGGTGTGGTGGTGCGCGCCTGTAATCCCAGCTACTTGGGAGGCTGAGGCAGGAGAATTGCTTAACAAAAAAACCGGGAGGCGGAGGTGGCAGTGAGCTGAGATCACACCACTGCACTCTTGCCTGGTGACAGAGCAAGACTCTGTCTCAAAAAAAAAAAAAAGCAAAACTGGCTGGGCACGGCAGCTCATGCCTGTAATCCTAGCACTTTGGGAGGGTGAGGCAGGCGGATCATCTGAAGTTAGGCTTTCAAGACCAGCCTGACCAATATGGAGAAACTCCATCTCTACTAGTGTTACAAAATCAGCTGGGCATGGTGGCACAGCCTGTAATCCCAGCTACTTAGGAGGCTGAGGCAGGAGAATTGCTTGAACTCAGGAGGCAGAAGTTGCGGTGATCTGAGATCGCGCCATTGCGCTCTGACGTGGGCAACAAGAGGGAAACCATATCAAAAAAAAGTCGGGCACGGTGGCTCACGCCTGTAATCCCAGCACTTTGGGAGGCCGAGGTAGGCAGATCATGAAGTCTGGAGATTGAGACCATCCTGGCTAACACGGTGAAACCCCTTCTCTACTAAAAATACAAAAAATTAGCCAGGTGTGGTGGCACGTGCCTGTAGTCCCGGCTACTCAGGAGGCTGAGGCAGGAGAATCGCTTGAACCCGGGAGGCAGAGGTTGCAGTGAGCCAAGATTGCACCACTACACTCCAGCCTTGGCAACAGAGCGAGACTCTGTCTCAAAAAAAAAGAAAAGGAAACCAAAACTGTAATTTGTGTTAATGTTCAAAAGAGGCTGATGGTTTGGGGATGTCACCTTGGGGTGGCCATGGCATGTGCCTGTGCTGTTTAAAGAATGATGTGTAAGGCTGGGCACAGTGGTGGCTCACGCCTATGATCCCAATACTTTGGGAGGCTGAGGCGGTTGGATCACCTGAGATCAGGAGTTTGAGACCAGCCTAGCCAACGTGGTGAAACCTCATTTCTACTAAAAATACAGAAGTTAGCCAGGTGTGGTGGCAGGGGCTTGTAATCCCAGCTACTTGAAAGGCTGACGCAGGAGGTTGCAGTGAGCTGAGATCGCACCACTGCCCTTCAGCCTCAGGAAAACAAAAAGAATGATGTGTATTTAGAGAAGAAGTGTGTCTGATGGACCCAGGCAACTGCACTGGGCTTTATGTGAGCTTGGATATACCAGAGGCATTGGCTGTCAGGAAGGCGTAGACCCTTTTATGGTAAGAGCACAGCATGGATCCCTATTTTTTCCCTGCTTCTTATTTGCTTATGGCACTACTGAGTGACCAGTGGGCCCACGAAGAGACAAAGGCACCGGTGGACCTGATTTCTCCTCTCTGCTTAGGATCTTGGGAGGAGGATGGGCAAGTGGGGGTATGTTGGAGAGGTGGATTGTGGTACCTCAGCGTAGGAACTATTTGTGGTTTCATCTGTCATCATCATAGCAGGGCACTGTGACATTTGAAGATGTGGCTGTGAACTTTTCCTGGGAGGAATGGAGTCTTCTTAGTGAGGTTCAGAGATGCCTTTACCGTGCCGTGATGCTGGAGAACTGGGTACTTATATCCTCCCTGGGTAAGTTCCTCACACGCTCCCCTATTTCCTGAATAAGTCTCTGCCCTTCCCCTTTTTACCGTTGGCAAGACTGTCTTTGTCCTGTCAAGACCATGGGCACAGCTTTCTTCTCCACTTCTCTGGATAGGTTTTGTGGTTGATAGGTCTGAGGTGTGTGTCCTGCCCTCCCTCCTTGAGCAGCTCCGATACCTGCTTTGCTGCAGACTCGGTCAGGAGTCTCGTAGTCAGTCTAATGCATTTCGCCTTGCTTGTCCCCTCCTTGTTTGACTTTGTCCATATCTGAGATTCCTGTGTGTCCAGGTTCTACTTCCTTCCTTTAGCTGACATGACTTGATGCCTGCCTGTAGCAGGAATTGTCATCACTCACATTGTCACTGCCTACATAGACCAAAGGTAAGACCCTCCTTAGAAATTCTGTTTTTAGTAATTAGTCTCCTTTCCTGTATGTTGTCATATTTTGAGCCACTCTTGCTGAAAACTGTCCAGCACATATCGGCAGGAGGAAGAGGGTAGGGAGTCCAGTGATGTGGCCTCTGTGACCAGCCAGCATTTCAATTTAATCAGGTGGAAATGGCCTTCCTGGCTCATCAGTATTTGCTGCCAGAGGCTAGTTGTCCGACTTCTGCCCTGTCTTTCCCTTAGTACTTACGTCATCCAGGTCCCATGTACTTCATCAGCTTGGAGGTGGGATGGAGAGTCCTCAGTGCTACAGAAGATACAGTTGAATCCAGGCTTAGCCTCATGTTCTCAGAGGGAGCTTGTCACTGAGGAGTGGCACCTGGTGGGAGGGCATGAGGTTGGGATTATATTCAAATCATACCAGAAACCTTTTATATTTGATTAGTATCTTTGTGGCCAATGGGCACTCACTATTTCTGTCGTTTCTTCTCCATTCTTGAGAGCATCAAACTTGTCAGTTGGACTCTGATATTCATCCCCCAACGAGTATTCAAGTCTCTAGACTCCACATCTCACCCATTTATTTTCTCATGTTTCCTTCTGGAGTGTTCTCCAAAAGTGGCATACACATTGTGTATCAATAAGTGTGTACAAATTGTTAAACTGTTGTTTTATAATTATTTTCTTAGGCCTGGACATATCCTTCTATATAGCATTAACATGTCATCAGGTAATTTCCTGCAGAGAAGTGATTTGCAAAGGAAAGAGTTGTACACCAGGCATATTGGCTTACACCTGTAAACCCAGCACTTTGAGAGGCTGCTGTGGGCAGATTTCTAGAACCCAGGAGTTTACAAGACCAGCCTGAGCAACAACCCCATCCCTACAAAAAGCTAGGCATGTTGGCGTGCACCTGTGGTCCTAGCTACTGTGGTGGCTGAGGTGGGAGGATCATCTGAGCCCCAGAGGCAGAGATTGTGCCACTGCATTCCATGCTGGGTGACGGAGTGAGACCCTGGCTCTATTCTCTGTGTTGCATGTATGCTTCTGCCCTTCATGTCATATAAAGGTCACAGAGGCCTCCTGCATTCTGTGACCTTTATAGCCTAGTAGTGACAGCCTCATCTTGTGATGCCAACATCCTGTTCCTGCAAATATTTCCATGGATTAATTCCTGAGTTTGTCAGGCACACTTGTAGGTGGGCTGTGCCTTCCCACCAGAGTTAACTTGAATTCTTTTCTTGCTTTCAGGTTGTTGGCGTGAATCAGAAGATGAGGAGGCATCTTCTAAGCAGAACATTTCTATACAAAGAGCGTCTCAGGTCAGCACTCCTATGGAAGGTGTGTCTCTCAAGAAGGCTCACCCCTGTGAAATGTGTGGCGCAGTCTTGGGAGACATTTTGCACTTGGCAGATCATCAGGGAACACATCACAAGCAGAAACTGCACAGGTGTGAGGCATGGGGGAATAAATTGTGTGATAGTTCAAACCATCAGCACCAGAATCAGTACCTTGGAGAGAAACCCTATAGAAGCAGTGTTGAGGAAGCATTGTTTGTGAAGAGGTGTAAGTTCCATGTGTCAGAGGAGTCATCTGTCTTCATTCAGAGTGGAAAGAACTTTTTGCCCAGCTCAGGATCACTTCAGCAGGAGGCCACTCACACTAGGGAGAACTCAAACAGCAAAACCGAGCGTGTGTCTCACTTTCAGAGGGGAAAAACTCATTATAGCTGTGGAGAATTCATGAAACATTCTAGCACCAAACACATACTTGTTCAACAGCAGAGACTTCTCCCTAGAGAAGGATGTTACTGCTGTGAATGTGGGAAATCCTTTAGCAAATATGATAGCTTCAGTAATCATCAGAGAGGTCACACTGGGAATAGACCTTATGAATGTAGAGAATGTGGGAAATCTTTTAGTCATAAGGGCAGCCTAGTTCAGCATCAGCGAGTTCATACTGGAGAAAGACCTTATGAGTGTGGAGAATGTGGGAAATCTTTTAGTCAAAATGGTACCCTCATTAAACATCAACGAGTTCACACTGGAGAAAGACCTTATGAGTGTGAAAAATGTGGGAAATGTTTTACTCAAAAGGGCAATCTCATTCAACATCAGCGAGGTCACACTAGTGAAAGACCTTATGAATGTGAAGAATGTGGAAAATGTTTTAGTCAAAAGGGCACCCTCACTGAACATCATCGAGTTCACACTAGAGAAAGACCTTATGAGTGTGGAGAATGTGGGAAATCTTTTAGTCGAAAGGGACACCTTAGGAACCATCAGCGAGGTCACACTGGAGAACGACCTTATGAGTGTAGAGACTGTGGAAAATCTTTTAGTCGAAAGGGCAACCTCATTCAGCATCAGCGAAGCCACACCGGAGAAAGGCCTTACGAGTGTAGGGAGTGTAGGAAATTATTTAGGGGCAAGTCCCACCTCATTGAACACCAGAGAGTTCACACTGGAGAAAGGCCATACGAATGTAAGGAATGTGGGAAATCATTTCAGGACAGCTCTGGGTTTCGTATTCATCAGAGAGTTCACACTGGAGAAAAACCATTTGAGTGCAGTGAATGTGGGAAGTCATTTCCTCAAAGCTGTTCCCTCCTTCGACATCGGAGAGTTCATACTGGAGAAAGGCCTTATGAGTGTGGAGAATGTGGAAAATCATTTCATCAAAGCTCTTCCCTCCTAAGACATCAGAAAACACACACTGCAGGAAGACCTTATGAGTGTGGAGAATGTGGTAAATTCTTCTTCAGTCTCCTTGAACACAGGAGAGTTCACACTGGAGAAAGGCCTTATGAATGCAGTGAATGTGGAAAAACATTTACTCGAAGGTCTGCACATTTTAAACATCAGAGACTTCATACTAGAGGAAAGCCTTATGAGTGCAGCGAATGTGGGAAATCCTTTGCTGAAACCTTTAGTCTTAATGAACACAGGAGAGTTCACACTGGAGAAAGGCCTTATGAGTGCAGTGAATGTGGAAAATCATTTCATCGAAGCTCTTCTCTCCTTCGACATCAAAGAGTTCACACTGAAAAAAGTCCTTATAAGTGAAAGAAATTTGGGAAATTCTTTAGCTAAACCTCTGTGTCTCCTTGATCAGAGTTCTTACTGAATCGAGACCTTATGAATGTGACAAATGTGGGATATTCTTTATGCAGAAGTCTTGCTTTATTACATACAGAAGAGCTTCCACTGCAGAAGTGCCTCCTGAGTACAGTGAATGTAAGAAAGCCTTCAGCTGGCCGGGGACAGTGTCTCACACCTGTAATCCCAGCACTTTGGGAGGCCGAGGCAGATGGATCACTTGAGGTCGGGAGTTTGAGACCAGCCTGACCAACACTGAGAAATCTCATCTCTACTAAAAATACAAAGTTACCTGGGCAAGGTGGTACATGCCTGTAATCCCAGCTATTAGGAGGCTGAGGCAGAAGAATCGCTTGAACCTGGAAGGCAGAAGTTGCAGTGAGCGAAGATTGTGCCACTGCACTCCAGCCTCGGCAACAAGAGCAAAAAATACCCGTTTCCAAAAAAAGACTGTGTTGAAGCTGCATGGCATTTTTCACCCTGTCCTGTTCCCTTGCCAGATTTATGTGACTGCCAGTTATCTGGCAAAAGCCATTTATGTCTGCCACGTGGTAGGTGTTCACAGTGCATCATTCACCGATGATGTTCTGGGAGTAAACCTTGATTGTCCTCCACTGGCCAGAGGAATTGGTGAGTAGTCTCAGCTGTCATTCCTTTCTCATTTCTGATGAGTGAGACCGTGTATCTAAGTACTGGTCCATAGGAGTTGTCTGTCAGCTTGAAAATATGGACTACCTTTTTCAGGGATCTTATGGGTCTTATGTGATTCTTTAGGTAGAATTTTTTTTAGCCCTTAAGTCTCCAACCAAAGAAGATTCTGCCTCCCATTGGTCTGATTTGCGCAGTGACTAAGGCCTTATTGTTTAAGCCTCCTTCAATCT
>PVKV010020998.1:0-26885 GCA_004027835.1 Alouatta palliata
AAAAAAAAAAAAAAAAAAAAAAAAAAAAAAAAAAAACTGCATAGTCACATAACCTATTGCATATACTTTAGATTTTGTTAAGCATATAAAGTAAACAAGAAGTATTATATTTCATCAGTTTTAAGAAACACATTTTCCCCAAGTTTCAGCATCTCTCAAATTGGAATAACTCTTATAATCTATTATTATAGCCCTGCCATAATAATTAGCAATATTGTTTTCTTCCCCCTCCCCCTTCTATTTTCTAAGAGATACATTACATCTGCAGTGCACTGAAGGTGGACAGTAAAAAACCAGGTATGGGAGGCAAGGAGCAACATAAAACAGGCTATTTGAAGAATCTACGTGAGAGATGATTATAATTTGAACTAGAGGGTAATCAACATTAACGTTCTAGTGATATTTGGTAAGTAATATTTCAAAACATAGTCAATCCAAATTATTCAAAGATTCAGTATTTATGAATTTGCCCACTAATTAAATTATTCATAACCCCAATAGCAATACTTGTGATGCTTTAATGCACATTCATGTACATGCACAGAGCCAGGAATAATTTGAGTTGCCCAACATCCATGGTCCCAAGTTGAGTTTAAATAAAGTGATGCTGTTTTCTTGTTTCAGTGGTTATACTATTAACAAATCTTTTCATGGTTTATTTAGTGCGATGGTTTCTGTTCTTGCTTTTTGTTTGTGATCTGCTGTCTAAAATGACCCTAAGTATAGTGTGGAGATGCTGTCTGGTGCTCACAAGTGCAAGAAGGCTGTGATGTGCCTTCTGGAGAAAATAATTCTGTTACATAAACTTTGCTCAGTCATGACTTACAGTTATATTGGCTGGAAGTTAAATGTTAATAAATCAACAGTGCATATTGAAAAAAGTACCTTTAAATGGAAGCACCCATAAAACAAGGTTATATATTGATTAGTAAACAAAAAGCTATAACAAAAGGCTTGCAGAAACCTAACTCTAGAGCAATGGTTTAGTATTTACTAAGTCAGTATTTTTGTCAACTTCATAGAACATATTACCCTGTATAACAAATATTGACTGTATTATCACTTATTATGGATTGTGAGAGATAGAGAAGGAAAATAATTTCTCTAGGCTTTTTGAGTTAGTCCATTGAAATGATTGAATTGTTATCCATGGTTATAAGGAAATAATGTGGATGAAGCTGGATTCAGAATGAACAAGAATTTAGTTTTCATCATTTTGTGCTAGAAATATCTATCACATGATCAACAGGATGTGGTAATAAGAAAGTTATATAAACACATAAGAGTTTGAGTTGGAGAGTACTTGGCTGGAGTTATCTATTGCTGATTCATCATCATAAGCAATGTATTGCAATCATTGAATCTCGGTAAAATAACCAAAAACAAAATTAGTGTAGTTCAAAGAGCGTCAAAGACTAAGTTTTGCATTGTTACATTACTTATGCATTGTACCATTAGTCAGAGTGACAGGTAGATACAATCAAAAGAGACTAAGCTGGAGCGATTAGTGAGAAGGAATGGAAACAGTCTGATGTCCTAGAATACAAGTTGACTATGTGTATATATTTATACACATGAGTGTATGTATATACACTCACATATCAAGGATGAGAAAATACACCACTGCTGTGAATTAAGTAAAAAAAAAAAAAATGATGACATAAATTGCTTGCTGGATTTAGCAACTTTAAGGTCATTGCTAATCTAGTAAACCCTGATTGGAATGCACTGAAGAGAGACTAGAATAGGAATTAGAAATAACTCTCTTTAGAATTTTGCAATGAAAAGAAGAAATAAGAATATAATTACAGAGCAAAAGGGGTCAAGGCAGTGTCTTTCACGTGTATTGTTTTTAACACAGGCGATAAAAACATGTTTGCATACTGATGGAAAACATTCAATAAATTACAGAAAAAAGTAATGAGGTAGGAAATAAAGAGAGATTTGCTGAGGCAATGTCTTTAAGTAAATGAGTAAAGATGGGACTTAGCAAGCATGTATGTGGGGGAAATGAATTTAGACAGAAGCCTCAGAATCATCAGTGATAGATGCAAAGGTGGGATTTGTAATACTCAATGAGGTTCATGAACATATATTAAAAATTAAATATAAAATTTAAAGTTAAGAGTTAAATTTGCTTTGTGCATTTTTTCAGCTATATGCAAGGACATACATATGAATTTGGAGTAGGCAGTGTTGGATCAAACCAGGGTTGTGGTTTTTTCAAGAGAGTGTGAGGATGCTAAAGAAGAAAGAATGGAGAGATATGTAAAGGAGTAATTGTGAAGTGACCAAACATCATTTCCTGAGATACCTTAAAAATAGGCTGTGAACCTCACACCTATGGGGAATGTGGACTCAAAGTGAGAGAAGGTATGGAGGGAAGCAGGCAATAAGTTAGGAAAGAATGGAAGGATATTTAAAGGAGTGCATTCCTGAATTGTATATGGCTCTCTGAGAATGGGCGGCTGGCCAGCTTGGGAAGGATCACGGCAACTCTGAACAGTCTTTACAGTAAGTGAGCAGAATTTAACTGTTGTCTCCTTATTCTCAGTGGTTGATTTTGTTCCACAGAGTGAGCACTAAGTCAGAAATTCTGTGATTTATACATGGATTTGGCTTGGTTGCACAGGACCCTGGGTCTGCTATCTTCTGAAGTTTTATGCAGCAGAGCCCATGATGAACCAGTACATTAATAACAAAAGAAGTGAAGACTGATATAAACCACTGTGCATCCTTCAGATTTGGTTCTCTTTTAAATAAACAAAATGAACAGAATATATTAGATTTTATTAACTCAAGTGTTTGGAAATTGGAGAAATGTGAATATGTGGCTACAGGTAGAAACACTGAAAGGGCCAAAATTGCCAAGCAAAATCCCAACCTTTGATCAGACACATATTAATTTAAATAAAGTATTCTTAATAAGTTAAGGAATCTGTGGAGTAGAAGTAAACTCCAAATTAATCATGGTTTAGGCATAATTCTTAATTGTCCAGTGGAATTCTTTGAACCTGCTTTAATCTTCTGAAGATGGCAGATGTTCTTGGCTATACTATGCACAAAAAATATAAAACAAACAATCAACCAGTAAATAAGATAAAAATGTAAAAATCCCCAAAACAAAATCTATGAAAGAAAAATAAAAGATAGAAAACAAATTCTCCAAAAAGGTCGTATTTAACGAATGCAAATTAAATAAGATATCATTTTCACTTTACTCTAAAGTTTGCACACACAGAAATTATAATATCAGTTTCAATTTATGTAAAATATGTTGTAAATTGACCTGATTTTTGCAAGATAAATTTTATCATATATATCAAAAACCTTAAGTTGTTTTTTAGGAAACATTGGGCACATTTGCAACATTTTCTGCAGAATATAATTTCTTGAAATTTTCATTTAGCAGAACTAAATTACAAAGTGTCCAAAAATATTGTCTGGGTTGTTGAAAATAGGAAAAAATAAAGAAAATACCTAAAGCGCATTTTAAATGATACTGTAAAGATGATTCTAATGTGAAACTTGAGCAAGCAGTTGAAAATCAAATACAATTAAAAATCAAATATTTGAAGAGAAAATACTTCAATATTTCTCTCAGAGTTTTAAGAGAAAAATATAGAGGCAAAAGTGACAAGAGGACAGATGGCTAGGTATTTACAAATATATAACTAATAAGCAATCTATGGAAAGAAAATTAGGCCTAAGAAAAGAATTAAATAAATAGACAAAACACATGATATTTTCTATTTTCTGTTTTGTTAGGTGTGGTGACAATAGCCCTGTAGCAGACTTCTCTAGCAATAGCGGGTAATCACTGATGAGAACTGATACTCAGAAAAACTTTAAGGTTTAAATAAATTGCATAGTTTGCTGCCAAGATGTGTTCAGGCATGATTTTCTATTGTTCTAAATGCTTTGAGATTGAATAAATATGCTTTCTGTGGAAAGAAAAGAAGACTAGATGGTTAACCATCATTCAGTTCAATTTGGAATAACCTATTTTTTATGATTTCAAATAAGCAATAATATTTACTTTCAATAAAGAACATTTTGAACATTACAGCTTTTCTTCAGAGTCACAATTTTTTTATCAAACAAATAACAAATAGTTGAATATACAAGATTCCCTGAAGAGAAAGCTAAAGGAAAACGGTAGTCTAGGTCAACATAATATGATTTTTTTAAAGAATTAGGAAAAAACAATTCTATCCATGAATAATATGATGATTTTAATCTTAAAATAAATGTTATAGCATTAAATATGGAAGTATGAATGCCAAAAAAGTAGAAATTTCACATTAATTTCAATCCTCTATTGTAATTTGCAGTAGACCAAATAAAAGATATATTTGTATGATGATCACATGTTGCATAATCATAGGCATTCAAAACTAAGTAACAATAAAACATATTGATTAATTGATATCCCAGTATTAATTTGATAAATATTTTTGTGTTCTTCAGATTGATTTATATATGCTAGTCAAACAGCTGATATATACACTTTTGTGTACTTGTAAGAACACATATAATTTAATTCACTTAGATTTGCATGTTATATGAAAATTAAACAAGGCTTCTATTAGTTGGTGTTTTTGAGATTCTGTATTAAATTGTCTATCATGGGATTTTAATACGTAGCACAATATATTCAAAATCTTACTGAATATAGCAAGTAGACTGCTCTCCAAGTTCTTTGTGCTGTAAAGTGTGTTTGTGCAAGATTGGAACTCCTTTTTTCTGGTTTATTTAAATTGCTTAAGACATTGGCATTGACTATAACAACAGGCTGTTAGAGGTCTTTCCGATTTTATGGGTTCTCTTGGAGTTCCTGTGACTTTCAGAAAGAAGAGAAAGGAGTGACACCATTAATATCACATAGCGAATCTCCCAATACCTTAGAGAAAGTAAAATTGTAGTTATATTGAATTTGCTTTAAGAAATTGAGAGAATTAATAGTCTTTATAAATTTCTATTTTTAGATTGTGATAACTGCCTGCTACATAGTTGTTATTGCTGTTTTTCATATTAAACTATCTTACACACATTTTGTCAATTGATGTATTTGTACTTTATTGTCTGTGTTTCCAAATTTCTGTTATTATTTGATTTTCAAACCCTCATATCATAAATAAATAAAGGCTTTTTATTATATCCCCATATCAAAATTCCTTCTGCACCCCACCTTTACCTTGCAACAACATAATATTTTCAAATATTAGGGATTTTACGTTTCCAAGACATGCAATATTGTGCCAGAATCCCAAACAGCTGTAAAGCACATAACATAAACATAAACACTAACGTAAGTAGAAATGTATAATTTACAGATGGAGCATTTCCATACTTAGTGAAACTTATTTGATACTTTTGATTTTTTCTTTTCTTTCTCTTGGGACTAGATAGAAAGAATAAGATGGAAGGAATAAGATGTAACAGATACAAGGAATAAGATGTTACTTTAACTAGATAGAAGGAATAAGATGTAACAAATTGACATGGGAGATTCATATAGATCAGACACAAATTTTCAGCTATTTCTTATATAATTACATTTGCAATTTAAAAATTAACTCTTGGAAGAACTATTAAAACTTTAATAATACTATTTTTTAATGCTGCATCAACACCAGAAAGAGGATCATTGTGGGGTATAGACATTGTCAATGACTAAGTAAATAATTAAATACAATTAAAATACCAAAAGCACAGAGCCAGTCATCTATCTTAGAAGTGTTAGTTATAATTAATTAGGTTTTGTTAAGTTTTTAAAATGAGAGTAAAATAGAAAGAAAATACATTTAGAAAAGTTTCATGAGTATTTGGATTCTTAAAGATAGCAAAATAATTACAGATTGAAATCCGGGTTATGGATTTCCATTAAACCACCTATTTAATCTTCAGCAAGTCTTCTTGACTACCTGTTACACTGCATTTTATTGTGTTACACCTGAGCTTGAAAAATAGTCTATCATTTACAGGGGTGAATTGTTAAAGAATATACCAAATTATTCCCTGAGGGAGCAATTATAAATGTTTAAGGAGGATTAAGTAAAAACAGAAAAACTATCCATGTCACAGGTCACATTAAATTCAGCATTGTCCATATGGGTGTGGGAAGATAACAATGGGAAAATTGTAGCTATAATTTCTGCTGTATTGGCAGAGTTATTGATTTAAGACCCTGGTTTTGAATAGAAATGTTAAATTTAGGTTGAGATGCCCAAAGGGCAGCCCATTTTCTTGGTGAGTTCTTCACTCTGTCTGCAGCTCAAGCATAGTGCTCTAAAAGTTCAAACACTTTCTCACTTACCACTGAGTGGCAGCTCTTCCTTTTGAACCTTTTTAACCAAGCAACCTACAGTCATCTCTAAAACATGAATATAATGTTCTTCTTAATTCTTAAGACATTTATCTTCCCATCAAGCAAGGAAGACTTCTCTGAATTCCTGTCACCAAACATACGAGTAGAATAGTTGCAAGAACTGTTCTGATCATAACTTCCTCTCAAACTAATCAGTGCAGCACTGTTAAGTGGCGTGTCATTCTGACATATGCCACTGAGAGTGACACCTCATGTCGGAAGTTGCACTGCCGTATTTGAAATGGAAAAGGAAAACTCTTCCCACAAATTATTCTACTGTCTTTTTCAAATACAAAACGTTAATCTGCGCTTGTTATTTCTGCCTCCTCAGCATACAGTCTTTTCTTTCGGGACTCCCGATTTTCCTTTAGGCAAAACAGAAAAACGAAGCCAAACAGAAACAACACTTTCCTTGCTCTCATCCCATATGATGAAGATTACGATGGCTCTGGTAGTAAGAATGGAACACAGATAGAACTAAACAATGTAATTTGCAACCCCTGGCCACATCCATTGTCCTGAGACAAGCCTATGACCCAAGCTGGTTTAATTACTATTAACAACAGACTGGTATGGACACCAAATGAAGACGTTCTCTTTTTTATTTCTACCTAATTTAAGGCTGTGATAACGCAGGCATACACACTGTTGCAAGTAACCGCTATGTTGAGCTGAAAATATAGCCGTTTTAGAGGAAGCAGTGGAGAGCAGAGAGAAAAGACACAGACTAGGACCCGTTGATATTAATGAAGACACTGGATTCAAATTCTGCCTGCAGCTAATTCTGTGTCTGTTTTTCAGTAATGTGAACAAATAAGAACCCGTGTTAAGCCAGTTTTAGTTGAGTTTTTTTTTTTTTTTTTATCCCTTGCTATGGACACCACCCTAAAATGATAGAGTAATTTATCTTGGGCATAAATTAGAAAATAAAGATGTGAGCCTCAATTCAGAGAATGTTGAGCTAGTTCATGAATTCGTGAATATATTCACAGAGGGATTCTTTTTTCAGGTCCCACTCCATCATAAATCTGCCCTTTCTACTAAAACTGACTACAGGTTTTAACACCCACCATCCAAATTTTATCACAGTATGTATCAGACAATACTTTAAGAGACACTTGTACAGGCATACAACGTGGTTGTAATCAGCTTGTTGTACAGTCTAACTTAGCAAAACTCAAATTCAAGCATTTTTGAGAAGCAGGACTGCAGTTATAGGTATAAACAAACAATGAATGATGACTCAGTACTTAAAGTTTGAGCTCTGAGGAACTGCAAACAGTGATGTTGAGAACTCTCTGTTCTTTGTGATTAAGGATCTGAAACTGCAAGTTCTTCTAACTGCATTAAAGAAATCTCAGCAAAATTAGGAGAATAAAATCTTTCTCATTCTCTCAGAGATGAAGGAAAAATGTTTAATACCTGAATTAAAAAAAATAACATCTATACATGTATTTTTCTAATAGGTAAGTCTTGCACACATTCAAATATTATTCTAATGTTTCTGTGAGAGTACTTTGGACGAGATTAATATTTAAGTTTGAATTTGTGTAAAGCAGATTGCACTCCATAATGTGTGGTGGGTATTAGAAAACCAGTTGAATGTCTAAAGAGAATAAAAGATTGACTTCCACTGTATGATAAATAATTCTGCAGCAGAGAGACTTCAGACTTCAACTGCAACATTGGCTCATTCCTGATCTCTAGCCCGCTGGTCCACTCTGCAAATTTTAAACCTACAAGTTTCCATCATTGTGATAGGCAATTCCTTAAAACCCACGTATATCCATTATCTATCTCTATGTATAAATGTGAAATATGTATTTATATGTAATAAATCTCTTTTATTTTTTTTTTTTTGAGACAGAGTCTCCCTCTGTTGCCAGGCTGTAGTGCAGTGCTGCCATCATGGCTCACTGCAACCTCCGCCTCCCGGGTTCAAGTGATTCTCCGGCCTCAGCCTCCTGGGTAGCTGGGACTACAGGCACTCACCAGGACACCCAGCAAATTTTTGTATTTTTAGTAGAGATGGAGTATCACCATGTTGGCCAGGATGGTCTCAATCTCTTGACCTCATGATCTGCCTGCCTCGGCCTCCCAAAGTGCTGGGATTACAGAAGTGAGCCACTGTGCCAGGCCATAATAACTTTATATTTCTCTGTCTCTCTCTCTCTCTGTCCACACACACACACACACACACACACACACACAGAGACACACACACAGACACCATTGGTTGTATCTCTGGAGAACCCTGACTAATAAAGATCATAAGGTAACATAAAGATCTTCACATTTTGTGCTTAACCCCCTCATTTATCCACATGCCTTTTTTGTAGATCTCTCTGTCTCAGTCTTCTAAGCTGTCTGCTTCTAGGTGCCTGATAAACAAAGGAAGTCTTTCCTCACTGCCAATGAATTTATATATATTGTCATTTACAGAAACTATTCTTGCCACACAATGTGCATGACCAAGTATACCATCTGAAGCTCTGCTCATGTGAAAATTCGTCCTCACCAATGTCATTCATGACCATTTCTTCAGAAATGAAGTTTACTAAACACGGTGTGTATTTCTTTATGGTGGGAGTTGTGAGATACTATAATTTGGATGTTTTATGTTTGAGTGACATTTCAGAATACCCCAGGCCATTGGACCCCTAAAATGAACTGACATGTTGAGTCTCAGAAACATCATAGAGTATATTTCTCACACTCTGGAGTGTATGAGCCTTAACAAGGCCCATCTTATACAGTAGAATTAGCTCATTTTTAGTTTGTAACCACAAGCCAGTGTACTCATGATCTTTTTTCTTGGCCTCTGCCTTCCACATGAGCTGTTCTGAGTGGATACCAATGTAACCATAGGGGTGAGCCAAAGAACAGGGGCCAGTGAAAGGGTGTAGGATAAATTGAAAGTCTGAGCCACTTTATGCACATTACCTGTAGCCCTAATCTGGCTGCTATCCAATTGCAAATACATTCCTTCAACCTTACAGCAGATAGCTGGATCTACATGTCCGGGTGCTGTTGGAATGCAGCTGCGTGTGTGCATGGTCAAGGCAGCACTGATATGCTAGTCACCTGCCACCTCAACCCCATCTGGAATTTGGGCACTGACAAGCACAGGAGGGTGTATGATGGGGGACTGAGGGCAGTTTAGTACCAGCCTGCAGGACCCCCTCAGCACAAACAGCTGAGGTGATGACAGGAAGCAGATAGGTTCCTGGAAGAAAGGAGAAGGTCCCCAGTGAAGCCTCACCTTCAAGCCAGAGATGAAGCCTGGGAGTTGGGCCGACAGACCAGAATGGGTACTTATGCTGCTTTTTCTGGACCTGCCCATAATGGCCGATGGAACAAACAGCATGTAGTTCCTCTCCTCTAAAGTTCATAAAAACCCCGTGGACCCAGCCAGACTGAAGCAGACACTACCAGCTGTGGAGAAGAGCTACCCACTCCAGGGTCTCCTCTTTGCTGAAAGCTGAACATTCATGTGGATGCCCTGCCTGTGAAGAGGAGCTACCCACTGTGGATCTCCTCTGAGCTGTTTTGTCACTCAATAAACTCCTCTTTGCCTTGCTCACCCTCCACTTGTCCACCTACCTCCTTCTTCCTGGAACTTGGGAGCTGCTGAATGATGGGTCTAAAAGAACTATAACACAAACAGGGCTGAAACATGCCCCTTGCTTGCCATGTTGTGGGTGACAAGAAAAGAGAGAAGGACAGAAAGCTCCTTTTGGGGTTCCCAGACCTAGGAGGTCCGCAAGCCAGGCATATGACATCCTCTTTGAGGCTCTGCAGTTCCTGGCGTCTCCAAGCTTCCAGTTGCCACTGAGTTCCCCTGTGCCAGCCAAAGAAGCTGCTTGTGGTATGTCTGGTTCAACTGCAGGTTTGCAGGAGCCAGCCCCTGGAGATGCCCACCCTTCTGCAGCTGGCATGCCTGGATGTGTACAGTGGCTGGACCCCACACTTCCTTACTCACACAGCCCTCTGTGCCTGACTCACCCTTGGTACATATGAGATTCAGGCTGGTAAGATCAGCTGAGCACAGACTGTCAGCCCAAATGGGTGGAATGAGCTCAGCAGACCTTAATAAAAACTCAGGCAAAGGTGCGATGAGCCACAGAAATTTCTGGCTGGAAAAGAAACATCCCAAAGATTCTGTGACAATAGAATTTATTTCCCATGTTCTGAAATGCTGTGTTTTATCAAGGCTTCCCTTACATTGCTATATCTTACTCATCTTCATTTTAATAAACATAATATTGTTTGGTAGTCTTATAAGGAAATAGAAGAAATAGGAAATTTGAATTGTGATGCGGTTGCAATAGGGGCCTCAACTTATAGGAAAATGTAAACAGATAGTTCTTCAAACATATCCTGATTTAAAGTAAAAGGACTGGATTTTTGTACAAATTGATCAGTTCCTAGTAGACTGTTCTCAGGCATGGGCATAATATTGGGTGAGAGCAATTTTGAGGGATTATCTCAGTTTTGACACTTCAGCATTCAAAACTCCTGAAAAAGGAGTTTTCTTCTAGAGAAATCTGAGAGGCACATCACAGCTTCTATTTCAACATGGGCATTAATCTACTAAATATATTATTCTGGACAGCAAATACATATACCAGTTTTTTAAAAATCAGAGATGATTTGTGTAATCAAATAGTATATTTTGCTCTGAAATATGCTATTTAAGATTGGCAATATTTCACATAGTCTCAACGGTAGACATTCTAATAATAATATATAACAAATGACTATTTGTAAGTACTAATTGCTCATTATTTTATATGAGTCATCTGACTTTTAGAAGTAATTATATTATTACCATCATATGCATATATTTCATTGTCTCTCAATACTGGCAGCTTTGTCCAAGTTGCAAGCACAATTAAAATTCTCTTGAGTAGAAATGAGGCTTGTAACTCAATTCATTCTCAAATCAATTTATTGCTTAATTTATGAATATTACTACATTAAGAATTTAATTTGCTAAAAGTTTAAAAAGTAGCTTTGGTCATTGAGAATATACACCTCAACGAGATATAGAGACTGCCATTTTTCAAAGCACTTTGCTGGAAACAAAAATTTTGTCAGAAAAACTAATTTGAACAATGAATTATAAACGGAAACATATGCAATGAATAAGCTGAATAAAATTTATGTGTGATTAGTGATTGTAAAATCTTACTAATAAATAATTTAAAAATATTAAGTTCAGAGATGATAGGGTATTAAATATTATTTAGCAAACCTCAACTATGTGACATCTTGTAAATACAGAATACAGAAGAAAAAGCTAAGGATCATATAAGTTAAATTTTTGAATATTAAAATAATTAACAAATTTATAAGAATGCTTTCATTATAAAATAAAGCAGCTGAAAAATATCTTCGTAGTAGACCTATATTCCCATACTGTTGAACAAGCTACATATGGCAATCTTAAATGACATCATGTATACATGAAATGATATAACACTAAAGGATAGAAGAAATTCATCAGTAAGTTGGCCTATAGAAGTTCACTGGCTATTTTTCTTTAAATTTCCCAAATGACTCCTGGGGTGGGGCTAGAAGCAACACAAATGTGCTTCTTTTTTCAATGTTCATGACATGTCACATTTCTGAGTGTCAGTTTTATTCTTTAGGCTAGTTGTTTCCAATATGATCTTGTAGAAGCATGAATTAATAAGAACATTTTCATCAAGTCACAGATAAATAAGGGGAAAATACAGAACAATGATAACAAAATTTTTCTGCAAGTAATATAAATTTGAGGATATAGCCTCTTACATGCTTTGATATTAAAATGCTGTATTTTTTTTTCTGAGCAGAAGATGAGAAAGACCACATCAAAGAATCAAATGCTTTAAGCTATTCTGTTCTATAAAAGAGCTCTTCCACTCCCTATTGGTCTCTCACTACAAGTACACCATGAAGCCATAGTTTTCAGGGCCTTTTGGGGGCTTTAATGTGTAAAGAGACAGAAAATTTTTAATAGGAAAAAATTCTGAATTAGTGAGATGGGTAACAAGAGAAGAATAAGATTAAATGCACAGTAATTGTAATAATCGTATTTCTGCATTTTAAGAAACGTTTTATTTTACGTAGGAGTTCAAGCAAAGTGACTCTTTCTGGGGAAAGTAAAGATTGAAAAATATTCCTTCTATGCATAGTGTTCCAAATAAAACCAATATGATAAAGATATCATTCCAACCTAGAAAAAATCATGTCAGAAAATCTTTTGGAAAAATCCATTAATAAAGATTCATTTACTACAACCAGTAGTTAAGAAAGCCTAAGTTCCATATCTGCTCGTAATATCCTTGATTTAAGATCAGGATGTCAACACATTGATGACCGGTCACAAGCCCATAAGTAACAAGTAAGAAGCAAAGTGAAGCAGAGAGCTGCACAGGTAACCACTGGGGCTTGAAAGAAACATTTCATCAGAATTATAACATTGTCTTATACATGCTGGATTCGACCTATTTCCTCTCAGAAGCTCTAAAATGTCTTCATTGTGGAAATCAGGGAATATACTGATAAACTCCTGTATAATCTTCTGAATATACACCTAAGTTTCTGAAATATAAAGATAACCAATTTAAAAAAACAAAAAATATAGTTAGATTTATTAGGGATCCAGTTCAATCATTCAGAATCAATAGTTGGAAGTTTCATAATGCTATTACTGAATAAAATAAAAAGAAACTTATTGGTATTTATATATATATAATCCTGACTTGATATTATGTACTTTTCTGTTGAAAGCCCCAAGTATGAAAAGTAGGAAAAAAGTAGTCACCGTTTCCTAAGCTAGAGAAATTGACCTACTCTACTGCTCCAAATTTATTAGGTTTGAGTAAAGGTCATTTCTGCCAAGCCATAGTCTCAGTTCTTCCCACTTCCTTGCATTCTCTAGTTCATTTTTATTTCTTAATCTTACGTCCCTTTAGAATATAAACTAGACAGTTATTATTCCCTGGATTTCTTGATACTGCACTTGAAGGTCCAAACTCTGGCTTGCTCCTTGCCACTGCACATGACTTTTACAGTTCTAAGAGCTAAATTTTCCATACATGGTTCTGTTGGAATCCCCTTTGGGAACCATCATTCACTGGTAGGTGGTTCCCTGGCCTTGTCATTACAAAACATCATTTAATGTGCATTTCTAAGAATGATACACTGACTTAGTCCATATGACACAACTATTTCAGACACAATAGAGATCTCTTCCTGAAATTGATATAACAATTGACCTAAATTTATATTATTTGTAATTTCCTTTCTGATGCTTTCCAGACACTGGACAAGATTTATGTCAAAAAGATCCTTAGTTTTTTGGACTGTGAAACCAATGATGAATATATGATTGAACATTAACAAAATTAAACAGAGTGATTAACCTTGTGAGTATACTTTCAAAACTTGAGGCTTTAACTCTTATATTAAAACTTCTCAGATCCTAGCCAGAGCATATATTTTTTCCTGTTCTTCCACAATCAGCCTGGGCTGATACCCTGAACCTCAATAATTTATGCAGATTACCTGGTGTTGAAGGTTAAATAATATTTACATGTCTTTATTCTTGAGCTAAACAGTTTTCCAACACCTAGGATCCCCAAGTAATTTTCCACAGAGCATTAAATTATAGGTTAGCCATATTATGAAATGCAATGTGTTTTAATCAGAGTTCTCCAGAGAAACATAACCAATATGATACGTATTTATATATCTGTATCTGTCTAAAGAGATTTATTATAAGAATTGGTTTATGAGAGTATGGAGGCTGACAAGCTTCAAGATCTATAGAGTCAGTCAGCAAGCTGGAGAGCCAATGATGGAGTATCAGTCCATAGATAGCAGGCTCAAGGTCCAAGAGGGTTAATGTTTCAGTTCAAGTTAGAAAATGCAAATGGTCCAGTTTGAAAACAGGAAGGAAAATTCTGATTTGGGAGAAGGTCAGCCTTTCTGTCTGACTTAGGCCTCCAACAGATTGGATGAGACCATCCGCGTTAGGGAGGACAATTTCTCTGCTCAATTTACCCATTTTAATGCTAATCCTATCCAAAAACATCCTCACAAAACACCCAGAATAATATTTGAGGAAATATCTGGGTACCCCATGATCCAGTCAAATTAGCACATAAAATTAACTATCATATAGTAATTTAGAAATCTCTGTGTGCATATATATGTGTATGTATATATAATTTGTACATATATATGCACATATATACATGTGTATATCATGTGCATATATACGCATGATATTGCACTTGAAGATCTAAACTCTGGCTTGATACATGTATGTGTGTGTGTGAATATTTATATACATATATGCATATATATATATATGCATATATAAGCAGTTACTAGATATACTAGTATAGACTCCTAGAAGAGAAAGTGTGCCTACAATTCTCAAAGTAATTTTTTATTCTATTAACTGATTGACCATGCTATCTTTTCTACTGTAAGCTGCCTGATGCCTTTAAAATGTGATTCAAGTTTTAAAATGCAAACTTAAAATACCAGGAATGATTCTTTTTCATATAGCAAAGAACACTCATGTTTTCATAATTAATTGATAGCTGGAAATATTAAAAAATGAAGTTATATTAAAATATTGATCTTTACCTTATTTTTAAAAATTATTATTATTGCTTTGCAGAGAAATATGTATTTAAAAGTAGATAGGAAATTTATTGCTACATTTATTCAGTGCTGTTATTTGATTCATGTTTGAGAATTTTCTTTCAAAAAATCCCTAAATTATTTTCAAAAGCAACAATAAGTAATCCGCCCAGTGCTACTACAAACAGTTTTTCAAAACACAGAGCCATTTCAAGAAAACTCTGGAATTATGTTCTATTAATGCAAACACATTGCAAATGTCAGGGATTTAAATGGAAATCAGAAGTGCATACTGTTAAGATGTTAAGATGCAGAAAGCCAGTTGTGATTATTTCTCTTAATACTAATACTGTTTCTTGATGTTGTGTAACACTTGGTTCATTTTATTTTTTATTTTTTACTTATGTTTATATTTTTAGCTGGCAATAATTGTATATGTGGATCATAATATAATGTGTTGATGTATGTATACGGTATGAAATGATTATATCAAGCTAATAAACATCACACAATTCTCTTTTTTTGTGATGAGAATATTTAAAATCTATACCTTCTGCAATTTTGAAATATAAAATACATTAATATTAAATATGACCGTCTTGTTTTGCTATAGATTGTGAAAACTAAATCTTGTCTAATTAGAACTTAGTATACTTTGGTCAATTTATCCCCATGCTCTCCTCCACCCACTGGCCTCTGGTGATCCTCTTTTTACTCTCTGCTTCTGTAAGGTAAACTTCCTTAGATTCCATATATAAATGAAATAGTGTATTATTTATCTTCTGTGCTTGACTTATTTCACTTAGGATAATGTCCTCTAGACTCATCTATGTTATGACAAATGATGGGAGTTTCCTCTTTTTTTAACTGATAGTATTCTATTTGTATCTGTAACGTGTTTTATTTATCCATTCATCCCTTGATGGACACGTAGGTTGATTCCAGATCTTAGCTATTATGGATAGTGATGCAGTAAACACAGAGCGCTGATTATCCCTTCAACATACTGATTTCAATTCTTTTGGATATATACCCACAAGAGAAATTTCTGGGTCATATTTATTCTATTATTAGTTTCTTGAGGAAACTTCATGCCATTCTTCATAATGGTTGTGCTAATTAACATTTTCACCAACAGTGTACCAGGGTCCCTTTTTCTTGCCAAAACTTATCTTCCATCTTTTTTATAGTAGCCATTAAAACATATGTGAGGTGGTATCTCATTGTGTTTTTAATTTGCATTTTATTGATGATTAGTGATATTAAGCATTTTTAAAATAAACCTGTTGTTCATTTGTCTTTTGAGAAGTGTCTGTTTAAATCTTTTGCACATTTTTTTTCTTGCTATTGAGTTGTTTAAGTTTCTTATATGGTTTGGAAGTTAACCCTTCATCAGATACATGGCTTGCAAATATTTATTTTTCCACTCTATGTGTTGTTTCTTTGCTCTATTGATTGTTTTCTGTACAGAAGCTTCGTAGTTTGATGCAATCCTATTTGTCTATTTTTGTTTTTGTTACATGTGATTTCGGGATCATAAACAATAAATCATTGCCCAGACCAATGTTGTAGGACTTTTTTCTTGTGTTTTCTTCTAGTAATTTTACATCTTAGGTCTTACATTTAAGTCTGTAATTCATTTTGAATTGATTTTAGCAAATGATGTGTGATAAAATTTCTTCTACATGTGAATATTAATTGTACCTACATCATTTATTGAAGAGATTGCCTTTTATCTACTGTATGTTTTTGGTATCTTTATTAAAAATCAATTGTCCATACATGCATGGGTTTATTTCTGAGTTCTCTGTCTCACTGATGTATCTGTTTTTATGCCAATATGAACACTCTTCTGATTACCATAACCTTGTACTATGTTTTGATACAAGGTATTGTGATGCCTTCATTTTTTTCATTTTGCTCAAGATTGTGTTGACTATTTCAGGGGTATTGTGGCTCCAGGCAAATTGTAGAAATTTTTTCTATTGCTGTAAAAAATGACTTTAAGATTTTGATTGGAAATACATTGAATTTTTAGATAATTTTCAGTAGCATGGACTTTTAAACAGTATTTGTTCTTTCATTCCATGAACATGAGACATTGTTCCATTTATTTGAGTCCTCTTTCATTCCTTTCATCAGCGTTTTATTGTTTTCAGAAATTTTATCTCCTTGATTAAATTTACTTCTGGGTATTTTCTTTTTCTGTCTACTGTAAACGGGATATTTTAAAATTTTAATTTTTTGACTAGTTCATTGTCAATGTACAGATATTCTACTGATTTTTCTTTGTTAAATTTTTTATCCTGGAACTCTACTGGATTGATGTATTGGCTCTAGCTGTTTTGGGTAGAATCTTTAGTTTTTTATATGTAAGATCATGTCATCAGCAGAGACAATTTTACTTCTCCTTTGTTATTAGAATTCATTTTTATTTCTTTCACTTGCCTTAATACTCTATCTGGGACTTCCAGCCCTATGTTCGAAAAGAGGTGGCAAGAACAGAAATTCTTGTCTTGCTCCTGATCTTAGAGAAAAAGTTTTCAGAACATTTTTTTCCCCTTCAGTATGTTAAATGCGGGCTTTTCAGATATGGCATTTGTTGTGTTGAAGTACATTATTTCTACATATAATTTATTTAAAGTTTTCATCATAAAAGGATATTAAATTTTGTAGAATGATTTTTCTGCATGTACTGTGATGATCTTTTTTTGTCCTTTGTTCTGTTAATGTGGTATGTCACATTTACTAACTTGCGTGTCTTGAGCTACTCTTGTCTATCCCACTTGGTGATGGTAAATGATCATTAATGTAGTGCTGGATTTCTTTTGCTGGTATTTTGTGAGTATTTAAAAAATTTATTTTCCTTAGGAAAATTGGCCTGCAATTTTTACATAATTTCCTCATATGGCTTTGTTAATAGAGTAATGTTGGCCTAGTAAAATGAGTTTGGAAGTATTTCTTCCACTTTAATTTTTTTTGAACCTGTTTGAGAAGAATTAGGATTAATTCTTTAAATGTTTGGTAAAATTCAGCTGTGATATCATCAGGTTCTAGGCTCTTCTGATTCAAGAACCATTAATATTTTTGTTTCTGATTCAATGTCCTTATTGATTGGCCTCTTCAGATTTTCTCTTTATTTATTATTCAGTCTTGGTAGTTTATATGTGTCTAGGAATGTATTTCATTCTTTAAGGTTATCTAATATAACAGCATATTGTTAATTAGTCTCTTATAAACCTCTTGATTTTTGTGCTATTAACTGTAATGCCATCTCTTTCATTTCTGATTTTATTTGAGGCTTCTTTTTTTTTTCTTAGTAAGTCTAGCTAAGGGTTTGTGGATTTCATTTTACCTTTTCAATTAAAAAAACCTGTTTTATTGAATTTTAATTTTTTAAAAACTCATTTATTTCTGCTCTGTTATTTATTTTCTTCTTTCTGTTAACTTTGGACTTAGTTTGTTCTTCTTTTACTATTTTTTTTTTGAGTTTTTACATTAGGTTTTTTATTTGAGATCTTTCTTCTTCTTTGAGATAGGAATTTATTACTATAAATTTCCCTCCTAGAACTGTTTTGCTGCATCCCATATGTTTGAGATGTGTGTTTTATATTTTCATTTTTAAGATATATTTTAAAACTTACTCTTTTGATTTCTTTTCTGACTCGTTGTTCAGGAACATGTCGATTAATTTCCAGATTTTTGTGAATTTTCCAAGATTTCTACTGTTATTGATTGCAACTTACATATTTTGTGATGAGAAAAGACAGCTGATATCATATTATTCCTCATAAATCTGTAAAGACTTGTTTTTTGGCTGATATACTATGTATCCTGGATAATGTGCATTTTAGAAGAATATGTACTCTGTAGTTGTTGGAGGATGTTTTGTATATGTCTGTTAGATCCTGTTGGTCTAAAGTGTAGCTGAAGTCCGATGTTTCCCTGTTGATTTTTTTTTGTCCGGATGTTATAGCCATTGCTGAAAGTGGGGTATTGAAGTCCCCAACATTTATTGTATTGCGATCTGTATTTCCCTGCAGATCATTTAATATTTGCTTTATATACTTAGGTACTCTTAGGTATACTTAGGCAACTTACATACGTTGCCTGCATATATAACTGCAATCGCTATCTTTTCCCAGTAAAGAGAACTTGTTTACTTTAAAACTATGTTCTTGAAATATTATAGATTCAGGAAAAAAAATTTCTCTGTTTTCTAAGTAAAATGAGCTGTCTTCCTTTGCCTCCATAGAGCATATATAATTGCATATATAATCACAATCGCTATCTTTTCCCAGTAAAGAGAACTTGTTCACTTTAAAACTGTGTTCTTGAAATATTATAGATTCAGGAAAAAAAATTTCTCTGTTTTCTAGGTTCTGTCTTCCTTTGCCTCTGTAGAGCCAAGTTTTGTCTTTCTCCACCTTGGTCTTTACCCAGAAGGCAGACATTTGTTAAAGTATAAACTAGATGGTCTTATCCTCTGGCTTCTGATTTGGCCAATGAAATACATTGCCAGGATATTGTGAAACTAGAAGAATGTCAAGTTATTCACCCTATTTAGTTCCCATTTCACCAGCCTATAGGTTTTCAGTGGCTGCAATGTTCCACCCAAGATCAGAGGTAATTTTCTTCTATATCTAGGTTCTTACTGGGTTTTGGGAATTTCTCTATCTGATCTTGCTCTTTCTGGTCTAGATTCTTAAGTTCGATCCACTGGGTAACCTTGTTGGGGTGACTGTAAAATCATTATTGCTTTTTAGAACAACCAAACATACTTTGGTAAATAGATTTTCCTGAACTCTTTTTAATAACATATGTTATTACATTGCAAATTTCTTCCATTGACTGATACATAAATAATTATTAAATTAATTTTGTGATGAATTTAGAATGACATAATATATTATTGAAGAGAAGATTAAGGAAAAGATACATGTATATACACACAGACACATACTATTTCTGAAAAGATAAATATTAGCATATTTGAAGGACCATTAAGTCATGGCCATTCCAAATAAAATTTGCATACTATAAAATACAAAATGTTTTATTTCCAATAAAATATGTGTCAAATATGCAATATTTTCAATATTTTTTATTAAATCATTTTTATAATTTATAAAATTTGGAAGCAATCTCAATGTCAGTGGGCAATAAATTGGCTAAATATAATGTTAAAGTAGTCCTTTCTTATCTGCCTGAGATACATTCCATGACACCCAGTAGATGCCTGAAACTACAGATAGTCCCAAATCCTAAACAAATTATGTGTCTTCATCTAAACACATATACACAGAATAAAGTTTAATTTATAAATTAGACACATTGAGATTAACAACTCTTAATATAATAGAACAATTATAATATACTGTAATACATGAATGTGATCTTTCTCTCAAAATACCTTATTACACTATAATCATTCTTATTTTGAGATGATTTGGGATGATATAATGTCTACATGATGAGATAAAGTGAGGTGAACAATGTCGGCATTGTGAGGTAGCATTTGATTATTGCTGAAATCTGACAATATGTCAGAAGGAGGATCATTTGCCTCAGGAGATCCTGGATCTTTGATCCATGATGTTGACAATGGGTGAATGTCAGGAGTAGAGGATGTTAATGACTAATGGACAGGTAGCATATGCTGTGAGTATACAGTAGACAAAGGGACGATTTACATCTCAGGTGGGGGTGGAGCATGATTGTGTAAGATTTCATCTCACTACTCACAATTGAAAATGTATGAATTATTCATTTCTCAAATTGTCTATTTAATATTTTCAGATTGTGGTTGATTGTGGGTAACTAAAACTGCAGAAAGGGAACTACTGTATACCTATGAATTCAAATATCATGGATGTCTAAAATAAATGGTGCATTTCTCTATTTAGTTATGGGAAAAGATTTCCAAGACTATAATTCTTTATTTATTTAAAAAACAAAATGTATTATTTTTATGTGAAATAGTAGTGCACCATTTTGCTTTACTCATCTTTCCATGTAACAACGTATATTAAATGTTTCTTATTTCCCATGTTTTATATATTTTCTGAAACATATACATACATAAAGTTGTCTTGTTTATTTTGAAACAAAAATACATTTTATGAAAAGTTTATTAAAACAAAGGCAAATGCTATAGAAATATTTCATCTATGTAAAATTTTAAATGTGTTAAATGTATCTTCTGTTAAACACCAAGTAATAAACACCCTTTTTTGCTCTTGTTTTTGTCCAGTAAAGATACTTGGGCAATAAACTCTGTGTCTTTCTATAAATTGAAAATGTCTGTATCTTAACTTTCTAGTAAATACTATTTAGTTGAATAAATTATTCTTATGTTGAAATAATATTTTTCCCTCAGGATTTTGAAAGCTTTGCTTTAAGGTGTTTTCTTACTTAAGCTTAATATTAAGATATCTGGAACATATTTAATTATTATTAATTTGTGTAAATCTATATTTTTTTCTTAGAAGGTATTTGTCCTCTTCTTTTCTTTGATTTTTAAAAAACTTTTTGATAAGCAATATCAGGTAATAATATAATTTTATAAAGATGTGTCTGATTTGTGGTCTTTTACTTTTCATGCTATTCCACAGTTAGTAGAGCTCTTCTAAGCAAAAAAAAAAAAACCAATAAACCATATGTATAGATTTCTGGAAAATTTTCTTCTATTATACCATTGATGTTTTCCTTGCTCCTGTATTCACTCAATTTCCACTATAAAAATCTTATTAGATACAAATTAAATATGGTTTTATATTTCCCCAAAGAGACACAGCACCTTGTGTTTGGACTTCAGAGAAAGACAAAATCTGTTTAATGTCTGCTGTTAGGGAGAAGAGACTTAATTTCACCTTGAAAGATTAAGGCAGCTGAAGGAATGAACATTTCTTTCTTATGAAACCAAACAACATGAGACTTGAAACCAGAAATAAATTCAAAGGATAATGAAAGCAAAGTCCTAGGTGTGATTTGGTATGAAGCATTGTGTCCAGATACCATAATATATTCTGAGTATTTATAAATAAAATTATTATACAGAAATTGGCATTGCAAACTCTAACAACATATGGTAGCAACTGATGTGTTGTTAGGATGACGTTCGGCTGAAAAAATTCCTGGTTATGAAGAAACAAGTAGTATGTGAAGTAATCATGAAAGTTATGCTTTTAAGAGTGTCAAATTTAAAGTGTATTGCTTTAAGATTGTTTTGAGGATAAAATGATATAACTGAACATGGGAAACATGGAAAATTTGTTCTTAATCCATTTGGGCCTAAAAACCCTTAAGAAACTCAACAAATACGTATGCTTTCTTCCTCTAAAATATGTACAAACTTAAGTGCAAAATTTGGAATTCTATTTCAGTTGTGCATCACCTTCCCATATTATCCAAATACATTATTATTAAAATAAGAGTGCAATAGAGAAACATATAAAACAAGAATCTTAAAAGAAGGACTCAAGTTTCTTGGTAAACAATTGGTTGTAGGCTGAAATATGTAAGAACTAAATGGTAGCATGGTAAGATCTAGAGAATTCTCTTTCCCACCCGTATGTATATTTGTTCTATCAGGGATTGCTGCAAAAACAAAACAAAATAAGGGAAACAAGCTCTTTATCATCTTTACAAAAACAAGTTCTAGTTTCTAAGCTATATCCTGGAGAAATGTTGTTTTCCATTATCTATAACATAAAGAGGAACTTTTGCCTCCTTTTAAAATGATAATTGATCTCATATATTTTAAAATTTGATAGTAAAGGAAGAAAACAAAATCTATAATCTCAAATATATACACTATTTATAATTGAATATGATGTAGAATATTGTATTATCTTTTTATGTAGACCGATACACCTTGGAAAAATCACCCAAACTGTCTTCACTTATTCATGTATTTTTTTTAAAGTACTTAATGTCACGAGCATGCTGGGCATACAGCAGGGATTAAGACGGATTTAATCTTTGCCATTTTTAGCCCAGGAAACAAACAAAAGCAAAAACCTTTGCCAGAAACAACCCCGAGGTTAGTTTACTCTATGCCAGGAAGAGTTGAGCATACAGCTGTGAGAAAGAAAGCTAACAGCACTTACACTTAAGTTGCTGACAATCCTGAAGTAAAAAGTAGACTGTGTATTCTCACGTTAGGTTTCTTGAAGAATTCTGTAGTCAGAAAACATGTGTGAAGATTTAACAACGTGTAAAAAACCAGAAAAATAAAAGATGGTTCTATTACAGAAACCTGCCTTTCAAAGTAAGACCTTGGGATGAGTTGTCCAGAAATTCATTGCTGGTTTTGGTGGAGGGGTATGAGTATTACCGTGTGGAAGTCTGTGAGTTGTCACATGCGATGCCACTTTAGGTACCCAGCTAACACATTTCTGCAATGAACTGTACAGGAAGACATTTTCTCTACTTCTGCATATTACCCAGGACAACTAGAAGACTGGCTGTTCAGTGAATGCCAAGCACAAAACAGTTTTGATGAGCCCTAATGTTATTGAGGAGTACTCATAGTAGATCTCCCATAAAATGGCTTTTTGAACAGAGGAAGCACAGGAAAGATGCTTATGGCCATTTCAATATAACGATGGTTTTATATCTGAAACATCAGCTACGCATAAAGGTGCATTAGTGTAGATACAGGTTTCCGGTCTGAAATCTTTCAGAAGTAAGAGTGGGCAATATTGCAGTAGGTAATGCGGGTGGTTCAGGTGTAGGTGGGACATGCATGATTAGTGTAATTTATGAAGACAGCTGGAAGGATCTGCTATCATTTAGTTTATGTATACATATATCATCAATATCTTCACAGATATAAGCCTCAAATTTATGTTTTCTGAAACAGATTGAATACTTTCCCCTTTAAGACCAATACATATTGCAAACCCACTCAATAATAATTAATTCTTAACAGAAAGCATATTAAGGAAACAATTGCATAGTAGGTCAAGATATGAGGTTTGTGTTTGAAATAAGAGTTACTTGGAATGCAATATGAACAAAATTTAGATTTGATTTAATAAACTAGAAAATAAATCACTGAGTTTTTTTTTTTTTTCTAATAACATTTCAATTTCCCCCTACACCAACACTGGCTACATATAAAGTCAATCATTAAAAGATCACTTTACAGTTGACCAGAATGAATTTCAACCTCCCATAGCTACCCATTACAAAACAGTAGTCTTACATTAGGAGAGAAGATAGTTTTGTGGAGTAACATAACCATAAAATTAATGAAACTCTTTCAGGGATATTAGATATTTACAAAGTAGTTCTTTATAAAAATGTTCCATTAGGAATAAAGATCAAATGTTTTTACATAAAATAATGATGGGATTCAATATTAAAGGTGTCAGCTATGAAGACCACATGGTTATTGTGAGAAATAACAGTTAATCTTTCTCTTGCGGGTGATGGAGGCCAGTGCAGTATTTTATTATCAACATTGGCAGTTGATTTATCACCACTGTTTCTACTCCAGTAAAGCCACATTAGGCTGGGTTTGATGTATCATTTGTTATCTTCAACCCCTCTTGCACACTTTGAGTATGCATAATCTCTTTGTTCTAGCAAATTTTAAACAGAGAGGAGTAAATATTTAAGTAATTATTCCAAATTCATCAGAAACTATAGAGGTAAAGTCGACTTGCTAAATAGATTATGCCAGACAATGTCTGACGTAATCATAAAGTTCTGGCTTCAAGAAGAATGATGGTTACACGTCTGAAACATCAGCTATGCATAATGGTGCATTAGCGTAGATACAACAGTGACAGGGAATAAATCAAAGGCACACTTTCAGATGGGAATAAAATTTTGCGGAATAAATTCAGGTCAGATAGCTTTCAACAATTTCTGTTTTCAGAGCTTACTACCTAAAAAAATCAGTCAAATTCTCCAGAATTGCTTGGCAGATGCACTGAGAATAATTTCCCTATCTTTCAACTAGTCAGATGATTTGACATTAATGCAGAAGCAAATTTAGGTACATCAAAATAGTTCTATCCTCTGAAATGTTATCTTTTATGTATATATCCCTGATGAATTTTAGAATCTTTGGGAGTATAATTTTTGCTCTAGTAAAATATGGTTAATGATCATTATTATAAATGGAGAATGAAGTTGTTTCCATATGTTTTTCAGCCATTGATGGTAAATATTAACTGAATTTATGAAGTGTTAAAACAAGATGCTTTTGAGTGTGATGTTTTATTCTGTGAGAAACGTTCTGAATTAACTTAACTCGTAGCCTCTCTGTATCTCTTTCCTCAATCTGCTAACAGGAGATGGAGTACTTTGTGTGACTGGTAAGTGTGGAAGTAGTTACGTCATCACGTTTTGCTCATCTATACCTTTCCTCCTCTTTATAGTAAGCACATCTGTAGAGATAATTCATTCTCTGCTGCTCCTTAAGGAGCAGGTCTACCTGTTCAGAACTATTAATTTGGATATTTGCTATTAGAATCCCATTACTGGTTCTCGTATGTAATTTATAATCTATGCCTTTAAATCTATCTTTTATAAATTGTAATGGAATATTTTTTGTCTTCCATCTACCACTCTTTATTTCTCAAAACTGAGTCGAAAAATTTAGAGGACTGCTATTTGTTGAGTTTTCAGTAACGGCAACATGCCCTACAGATGAATAAAAAAATAGGTTTCATTTTTCCCCTTTGTTTTAAGCAGCTTTTTCCTCTGGGTTCCTGTATCATATCCTATCTGTTAGCATGGTAATCCAAAGCTTGAATGAATTTTATACATTTAGAAAATAATAAGCATGTATTTCCTAAAGTGCATTTATCATGAACAAGCATTTGTTAACTCCTAAAATATGTGTGCCAAATACTCTAAATGCTCTTGTGTAAAGAACTTAATAATGTTGGGGACCAAAAATAAACACAAAGATGAATGAATAAAGGAATCAATATAGGAGAAAACGTGGAGGTGATATTAGTTCAGTCAACAAATATATATGGAGGTACGGCTATAAATAAACTGACTAACATGACAAGGATCAAGAAACATAGATTTGAATTGAAAGTAACTGGAACTAAATCCTCTCTGTGCTACATATCCTACCTTTGAAAAACAATTTTCTTGAGTCTAACTTTTATCCATAATAAAATTGTGCAAATAACTTCTAGGTCATATTCAAGTTAAGAGATTTTCCTTAATAATGTATGTGAAATAATAACATATTAAGAACTCAGTATGTGTTATATTCTTTAGCTCTCTCCCAAGTTTCTTAAAATCTTTTGGGAAAGACTGACATATAAAGAGATAATGCGTCTAGAGAGATGGATATAGAATATGAATTGGAGAAAGAAAAAAGAAAGGAGTCTAGCTATTTACTATTGAGTAAAATATGATTAGAAGATTAGACATATAAGGTGATATTATTCACTTGCCAAGAAAGTCTCTGTTGGATCTGAATTAGCTAGTAAAAACTTGCTGAAGGATGATAATATTTTGTCTGAATTTTATACGCTGTGTGTATGTGTACGTGTGTATATGTTTGTGCATGTAGAAAAATGTAGACTAATAAACACAGGATATTGTTTTACAATATGAGACCACAGAATAATGTGAGGAAAAAATGGATATACTAAATAAGACTGATGCTATCGGAGTTACGTACCTGTAGGAGTAACTAAAGTGATAGTTAGCAATAGACCACAAGTTTAAGTAACACAGAAACTTCCTACTCACATTTAAAACTTAAACTTACTCCAGCGTACATCCATGTCCCTACAAAGGATGCAAACTCATCGTTTTTGATGGCTGCATCATTCTCAGCAAACTGACACAGGAACAGAAAACCAAACACCGCATATTCTCACTCATG